>PVIC010007602.1:0-50536 GCA_004025085.1 Thryonomys swinderianus | reverse complement strand
GCTTTTACTTTTTGACCTGTGATCATGTTAATTTTTGCTGGCAGTGACGTAGGTGGTAGTCAGTATTTATTATTTCTATATGAATGTCCAGTTGTCCTATCACCATGCATTAAGATGACCATCATTTCTGTCAGTGAAACAACTAGTATTGTGTTTTTATCAGAAATCAGTTGTCTTTGTTTGTACTACTTTACTCTTTAACCTGTCTGTATAATTTATTTTTAGTAGCATGTATCCAGGAATTTTTAAGCTCATTTTTATAGTCTCTTCAATTTATTAGGATTTTTGAGTACATTTATAGTGAATATCTTCTGTTTTATTCTTCTAATTTTAAATTCTTCTGGATTTTATCATGAGATATGAACAAGGCTTCTGGTAAATTTCATAGTTTCCTTCTTAAAAGGGTTTTGATTGTGAACATATTTTGTATTTTCTATAATAGTTCTCTGTATGTGTGGATGATACGGAAAATGTAACTTCCATCTTGTTAGATATCAAATGTGCTGAAATTAGTGGTCTCACAACCTTGAGGAATGAAGTTGCAAAGCACAGAAGGAAGTTAGAGTTTCATTTGGAATAAGAAGAACAGCTCCAGAATTTATGAGCAGGGTCCCCAGTGGGGGCCACCAAGGCACTTTGTCAGGAATAATTTGTACATCTAAATGAAGCTGGGAAGTGAAAATGAAGTCTGCTGAGTTATGACTCTTAGGAGATCTCACAAAACTACCTGTCTGGGGGCCAGAGATTTAGTTCAGTGGTTCTGGCACCTGCATACTTTGCACAAGTCCTGAGTTCAATTCCTGGTAACCACATACAATAGCACTGGGCGTGGTGATTCATGCCCACCAGCAATCAGTACTACATATCACAGTTCCTGGCATAGTGGCTCACACCTGTAATCCTAGCACTCGGGAGGTAGAGGCAGGAGGATTGGAGTTCAAAGCTTGCCTGGACTACACAGTGAGCTCAGGGCCAGCTTGAACTACAAAACGTGACCCTGTATAAAAAAAAGAAAGAAAAGAAAAGAAAAGGGAGTGGAGAGGAGGGGAGGGGAGGGGAGGGGGAGGGAAGGGAGGGAAGGGAAGGAAACCCAAACTACTTCTCAGGTGGTCCTCTCTTAGAACATGGTTAGTCAAGGCACTGGCTCAACAGCACATAGACCCTGTCATGGGTGTTGTGTGAAATACGCAGTTTCCTAGATGGTAGAAATTATATTGGTTAATAGCTGCCTGAGCTCCTTCGTAAGTCCCATAAAAACACCTACACAAAGAGCCCTTGGGGGTATCATATATAAACCCCCTCCTGGCTGGCAGGAACTCTAGTTCCTTGATGTTTTACTTTCTTGCCTTTTTGTCTTTTAAATAAATTTGCTTAAATCTTACTTCTTTTGTCTGTGGTTTCATTTTTAGTCACTCTGAGACCCAACCCTGGCTTTTGGGTGACACTTACAACCATGGATGATCTTCCACTTTACCAAAACGGGGTCAGCCAATTTCCAGGATTTCTAGACTTTAACAATAGGTGCTCCAGAGTTTCCAAAAGTTGAGTCCAGTTTATTATTGGGTCTTATAGAAAACTGAAAGGACTGGTTATTTTCAGAGTGTATGTACATACAGTAAGATGTGAAGTCATTGGATAGTTCTAAGCAAGATGTGACACCTGAAAGAACATAAGTGAAGATAAGAAAGCCTCAAGTGTAAAAGGATTGTCACTAAAAGTAGAGTCACAAATCTCTCTTTTGTATTACTTATTTGTTTTGTTTTTTTGAGACAGGGTCTTACTATGTCATTCAGGCTGGACTTAACTCACTCAGTAGTTTAGGCTGGCCTTGAACTCATGGTGATCCTGCTGCCTTAACTCCTGGATACTGCAATTACATGTGTACCATCATACCCAGCTTAGGAAGAGGTTCAAATAACCACTAGGAAGATCTCCTTCATGTTTTGCCAGTTTCCCAGATAGTATTTCTAACAGCAAAAGAATCTAAATCAGCGTCATGCTTTGTGTGTGTGCACACATGTGTGTGCATGCGAGCATGCACGACCGTGTTTGTGAATGAAGCTCCTACACTGTTGGGACACCCAGGGCTTTCTCACTGAACTTCATTCCCAGGGTCTAGATAAGTCACTAAATTGCCCAGGCTGAACTAGAACTGTGAGATTTTCCTGCCTCAGCATCCCAGAGTGCAGAGACTATAGGCATGTACTACCATACCCAGTTGTACATTCCCTTTTATTTCCATGTTCCCTAGTCCATTTCAGTCTGGAAGAGTTACTCTTTTTCTTTCACTTTGATGATCTTGAAACTTGAAGATTACAGCATAGTTGTTTAATGAGATCATCTTTTTTTTTTTTTAAATTTCCTCGACAGATTCAAGTCTTTGCCAGAAATATTGCAGTGTTTGTGTGTTCTCATAGTATGCTAACAGGTGCCATGTGAGTTTGATTTACTTGATTACTGCTCTTGTTAACATTAAACAGCAAAGTAAGGTGGATTTATTTGGATGTCTCCATTTTAAAATTAGTCTTTGTAATCAGAAAGTATCAGTTGGAGATGGGACTGCAAATACTGTATCCTGTCCCTTAAAATTTTCCTTTTACTTATTTATCTTAGGAAGAGCACATAGACATTGTTTGTTTGTTTTGTTTTGTTTTTTATTTTAGTTTTTGAGACAGGGTCTTTTTGTAGTTCAGGCTGGCTCTGAACTGACTCTGTAGCCTAGGTTAGCCCTGAAGTGACACAATCCTTCTGCCCCTGGCTCCCAAGTGCTGGGATTACAGACATGAGCCACCAGGCCTGGCTGCTTTGTTTATTTTTCATTCAAATTATATTTGATGTGGCCAGGGAAGTTTCCTTAGGGTGCTTTCTCTGTCTTTTTTGACATTTCTTTATAATTTCTCCCTTTGATTTCCTTATTTTGTTGCATAGGAAGGTGTTCTGGGTTTGTTTCATTCTTTTTTTAAAATTTTATTGGTACATTTTATATACATGCTGTGATCACAGTCAACATTGAGAATTTGTACCAGTACATGACACAACTAAATTCTCATTTTTTTTCCCATTCCCCTTCTCCCCAAGTCCCCCATCCCTATATACATAAGCTTTGTTTCCTTTCTTGAATCAAATTTTTCTTTCCCTTCTTTACTTACCCCTGATCCCCACATTCCCTTTGTTTTATTCTTTTCCTGTTCCAGCCCTGATTGTAGTCCTTTTTCCCAAGAAACTGTGGTGGTTTGTTTTAGCCTTTATAGATAATTAGGAGTACTCATTACTGTTTGGTCTCACTTCTCCCAGAGACAGGGCAAGTGTATGTTGCACATATATGATACTTTGTTCATTTTATTTTTTTTTTTAGATTTTGGGTTTATTGGTACATTTTAGGTATACATTATGATGATATTCTTTATGGAGAATTTGTACCTGTACATGATATATCTTGATTCTCTTGTTTATACATTAAGCTTCATGTGGTTCAGCTTTTTGTAAGTGGCTGGATCTAGGATGCGTGAATGCAGATTAAGGGTGTGATACTAGGATTAAGGGTTAGTGCTGGATTAGTCCACTAATTGGTTTATTCTAGTTGTGGGTGTGGGTAATGGGAAGTCCCACCCTGGGTGTGGGTGACCAGCCAAAATGCCTATACTTTGGATGGGAAAGGGAGACTTGCTGCTTGCCTCTTGCCTGCTCTGCTTTGGATTGTTTCTCCTCTGATACCCTGTACATCCCACCGTTCATTGGAGCCAGTTGACTATGGACTGACACCTCTACAAACTGAGCTAAAATAAATCACTTATCCTCTTACTTGTGAGTGCTGGCTATTTTGTCTCAGCAATGAGGAAGTAACCAAGACACATATGAATGTATATACACGGATGCAGTTATATTCACATCTACAATTAGTATTTATTTCTGTATTGAAAACGAAGACTTCACACACAGATATTTCTAATTCCAGTCCATTGCCACAGTGGCCATTTTAGCTTTCTACCTTTCTCTTTATAACTCTATTCTCCCTCAGTAACTAGTTTTCTGATCTCATCCTTTGCTGCTTCCTCTCTCCCCAGTCAGTTTTGATGCTTTTCACCTACTTGGACCCTTTTTTAAGCTGAATGTTTGGCTCTTCAAGAAATTCATATGTTAAATCCCTAAGGGATTGATGGTGAACCTTTCAAAGTTTTCTTTCAGGGAATTAACAGTCCCTTGCACATGCCACAGGTTTGCCACCACTGCCCTAAATCCTCAGTGCAGTGCTGTTAGAGGTGAGGCCTTTGATAGGTAGTTAGGTTTAGATGAGGCCATGAGGGTGAAGCTCCATGATGACATTGGTGTCCTTAGAAGAGGAAGAGAACCTGAGATTAAATAATGTCTCGTTGCAATACCTTATTTCAGCCATCTGGCAATGGTTCAGCTGCTCTCCAAATACTTGAGTCCAGCATCTGGAGATAAAGACTGTTCAGGAAAAAACTGCATCTATGTTAAACATTTACAGGGTTTTTTTTTTTTTCTTGTCATTATCCCCTAAAGAATAACAACGATTTATACAGCATTTCCTTTGTATTAGGTCCTAAGTAATGTAGACATGATTTAAAGCTTACAGGAGGCTGCATATAGGTAACATAAAAATACTGTGACATTTAATGTTAGGGAACTAAGTATTTGGATTTTGGTATGTACTAGGAGTCTCCAGAGCACTCTCCCATGGGTCCCAGAAGAGGACTGCTTTTGTAGTAGCAGCTGTACCCAAGAAAGGCTCTGAAAAGCCCTGCTGAGCTGCCTTCCTATGCCCTGCTTAGTTAACGTCCTCACCTGCTTGGTGGTCTTTCTGGTGGTCACGACTCACCCCGGTTTCTCACTTCCTTTCTTGGCCACTGTGCTTCCTTCATCTTCTAGGTGCCTACCCTGCATTGATTGAAGAGCTTGAGGTTATCTTTTCTTAAAAAAAAAATGCAGGTTCTTGATATCCTGCATTGCGAATTAAATGTATATGCACATGCCTTGAAAAGGGACTAGCCAGAAAGTTGCCTTAAGGCATTCTAAGGCCTGACTGAGATTCACATGTAAAAACATGGTCTGCCCTTTGTAAGCACTTGGATGACACTGAAGCAGATGGCTTACTCTTTGCACTTAACATAAAGTGAGTAGCTTGCCATCTGCACTTAAGAGAAAGCCACCAGGGGAAGCCCACTTAGTTAAGTGGTAGAGCAGCAAAGACTTAAAATACTGGAGCTCCTGGGTTCAATTACCAGCACCAAGGGGAAAAAAAGGAAGCCATGGCAGTTTTCTGTTAGAATGCTAAGCACATATCATCTTCATAGGAGGGTCATTTCTATATGTGCTACTGTTGCTTTCTGTATTCCTTACAGTCATATTTATGTGCGCCTTCATTCCTCTGTACTTGTGATGCCCGTTGTACATCTTACTCTTTGTTTCCAACACTCAGTACAGTAATCTTTGTTTATCATGAATGGAATTTAGTCCTTTCTCACTTTATACTTATATGTCATTTTGTTTTTGTTTTTATCTTAAGTGTGACCTGGAAGTTTTTCTCTTTTCACTTAATCATGGTTTCCTTACCAAAATCCTGTATTCACTTAACAGTACTTTACTGATTTACTCTGAAATTAATGCTGATCTCAGACAAAAGAATAAAAATGTGTTGTAGGATTTTCATGTATAAAGGTGCTGTCTGTCCTGATCTAAAATCTATGGTAGATTGGTTTCCTTTATGATCTGTTTGTGTTGATATTCTGGAATAATGGTTTTATAATCTCTGTGAAAGAGGCACAGGAAGATCTTTGACCATTTTTTTCCCTTCTTTATTATTGCGGTTTTCATCAAAGAGAACTAATGTGTTTGAGTTTTATTTTTAATTACCAGAGAACCAAAAGAAGGAGGAATGCCCATGGACATTACAATTACACCCTCTTCCCTCCGGTTGTTAACCCCTGAGGGCTGCATGGAGATCCAGCTGCCAGCAGAGGTCAGGCTTGCACCTTCCTCTTGCCGTGGGCTGCAGTACGTCGCTGGGGATGGACTACACCTGCGGCTGCAGGCTCAGGCGGACTTCAGCACAAGTAAGATCAGTTCTTCTGTTCTGCATTTCCTTTTTGTTATAAATCAAAGGTCATTTTTTCCTTCAATTGAGCTTTTCTCAGGTGAAATGACTATCAGCTGAAAGAGCTGTAAGGCAGAAGGATCCAAGGTCTTTGTTAGCTGTCCCAGTTACCAGCTGTGTGCAGCTGGCCTTCCTTTCTCTTAGTCGTTTGTTATTGTTGTTTTGTTTTGTTTAATTTAATACAATTTTTTCCCCAAGTACTTTTAGGTTCCCAGCAAAATGGAAGAGACTTCCCCTGAACCCCCTCTTTTGTTTAATTGTCAAATCTCTTGGCTCATGGTTAAGATATCAAGATTAGACAGCAATTGTGTAAGGCCTAGTTGATTTTAGAGCGTTGCATAAAAGTTCATTCAGCAAACAGTTTCATTCTTTTTTTTTGTTTTGTTTTTTGAGACAGGGTCTCGCTTTGTAGTTAAGGCTGGTCCTGAGCTCACTATGTAGCCCAGGCAAGCCTCGAACTCAGCAATCCTCCTGTCTCTGCCTCCTGAGTGCTGGGATGACAGGCGTGAGCCACCACATCAGGCACTGTGGTATGTGGTATTGATTGCTGGTGGGCGTGAGTCACCACGCCCAACATTGATTGTGGTTATCAGGATTGAACTCAGGACCTTGCACTTGGGAGGCAGGCACCAGAATCACTAAGCTAAATTTCCAGCCTAATAGTTTCATTCTTGTCATGTGTAGACACTGATCTAGGTGCTGAGGATACAGGTGTGAACAAACTGCAGAAGGTCTTTGCTCTCAAGAAGCTGACATTCTGCATAGAAGAGATAGCAAACAAATCATTTTAATTACAGACTGAGAAGTGCTATGGGTAAAGTACAGCATAATAATGGGATATGGAATGACTCAAGGTTGAGTGAAGGCCAGGAAGGAAGGGAAGGCCATTCTGAGCAGGTGGTGTTTAACCAGAGAACTGAATGAAGCAAATTGCCCAAGGAAGACTGTTTAGAATGGAGCAACAGTGCATATCAAGGTCCTGAAGTTAAATGTGATAGACCTGGTTTTGATTGTCACTATAACTATTACAATTGCAGTCCTTTATAATTGTAAACAAATTCAAATTGTATGTGGATTAAATAAGGAAGGAAGTTACAATTATTGAACATAATTATTGGTTTATTGCAGCTCTTCCAGTGCAGTGTGGTTTGGAGGATTACAGTGTGAAGAGAGGAAAAAGAGACTAAAAGCCTGTGATGCCGATTTGAGAACTATTATAAGGCTTCATTGCTGCTGCTTTCATGTCTAAAGCTGCATGGAGCCTGGAGCGGTGAAAACAGGATTTCCTAAGGAGTCACTTAGGAGATGTTGAGCAGTTCCCTGACTTTTGAAAGAAAAGATAGACAAATTTACTTCTTTTTTTTTTGCCAAAGAGTAATTTTACTAAAGTTCTGAATTAGGGAATAACTAGTTAATGTTCCATAGAGTTGGCGTTAGGAACAAGAGGTAGAGAAAAGAAATGTATAGGATAAACACCAAGAATGACAGCTGGAATAACCATAGAAAGGATGAGGTCAAAGATGGAAAGGACAAACAACACACTGCCTGAGTGTACTTGACAATGGGCTGAGGAAATTTTGTTTTGGGGAAGAGACTGTAGGAGTTTGGATCTTTAATATCATTTCCTTCTCCTTTCACAACAGTAGTTGTGACAGGGGTTTTGTATGAAGTCTGGCAACTGAGGAGAGGTGGGCATGAAAACCACAGTTTCCAGGATTATGATTTTAAAGATCCAAGGACATAATATTTTGGTTGTTGCCCACTCATATTCTGTAACTGAAAATATGAAGGAGCAAAACTATATTTAGAAATTTTTTAAATCAATGAATACTGTTTAAGACAAAATAAATTGCCATGTGCCAGCTAGTTAGCTTATTACTTATAGTCATTTGTCTCTTATTTCTTTACACTTTTGAAACATTTTGCTCAAAAATCTGAAAAGGAAAAGTTTCAAAGACTTGTTCCATAGTACATGAAAGTATATGCAAAGTAGATTGCTCAGCACTTAATTGCTTTACTGCTCTCCACATAATAGATAGAGAATAAATATTTGCTGGATGAATAAATATCGGGTAAATACCAATGTGGACTTGAGTTAAACTATATGGAAGGAAGTGATTTTTTTCAAATTTAACATTCAGTGGTGTTTCAGCTTTTTCTTAAAGTTTAAAACTGTAAAAAAAAACCCTTTTAAGGTCAGCCATACTAAGTATCATACTATTGAGCATAAGGTAGATCCCATCATGACCTCTGAAACAAAACTAGTTATAATAACTCTACCACTAGCATTAAATTTATTTCTATTACATCACTCTACCAAGATTCCTTAGAAATTCTGGCTTTGAAACCCGACCCAGTGGCCAGCAGAGGGTAGTATTTCACTGAAAATTTGTTTATTAGTTCTAAAGAGAATATTTTGGGTGTCCAAACTATTTGTCCTTTTTTATCTGCTCTAAGTTAAATAGAAGTCCTCTATTTTACCTTGGTGATTTAGGAATTTATAAGCACCTTTAGAAATTAAACTGCAGAATTTTTAATTGCAAAGGCTTATGCTTTCTAGCACCAATTTTTTGATCTTTAATATACACAGTATTTTATAAAATACAAAGTAACATAAACCAAATTCTAATTGCTTGTTTTTAGTGGCTATGATCTCATTTCTTCAACTATATTTTTAAGACAATATTTTAGAGTTTTTACTTAAATGAAATTTTCTCTTTTTTCACAAAGTAACAGAAATTCAGGGAAGCACGCTGTCTTATGCTGCCATTTGACATATTACGGGAAATGTATATTTCCCACACAGCTTTAAACATTTTCTCACAGCTTTCATCAGAAATTGAATTTTCATTTTGGAAGATCAGACTCTCCTTAGGAGCCATTCTGTTCCCAGGGACCTGGAAATCTATTTTGTTTGTAGATGTTTCTGATGTGCCAAGGTGGACATAAACCTTGTTGAAACCAGATTAAATTTACATTTTCAGAGCTCTCTTTCCTCAGTCATGCTGTTAATAAACCATACAGGAGATGGAGCAGAGGAAAATGGCTGGGCATGAAGGGGAGGTCCTCTCAATCACCCTTTTCTCCTAAACCTCATTCACAGAGTGAGACAAGTAATGTTTTCATGTTACACAGGTATCCAGGGCACTGCCTAGCAAAGTCTTTGAAAACACTTTGCTATGTTTGCTTCTGGTTCAGTTGTCTGATAATACTAATTAAATATGTGCTTCTGAATAGATCATAAATGGTGTGTATTCATGGTAATTTACTGTGGCTAGTAAACCATTTAAGTATGTTTGTTCCATATGTCTAAGATTTGCTATTTCATTGATTTTCCTTTAGAACTGATGTCAATCCTTAGTCAAAGCTCACAAGCCCAAGAATGTTGCACATTTTATTGCCAGTCCTGTGGTGAAGCCATAATAAGGGACAGGTAAGGATACATTTAGAAATAATGAAATCTGGCTGGGCGTGGTAGCTCACGCCTGTAATCCCAGCATTCAGGAGGCAGAGACAGGAGGATTGCTGAGTTTGAGGCTTGCCTGGGCTACATAGTGAGCTCAGGGCCAGCCTGAACTACAAAGCGAGACCCTGTCTCAAAAAAAAAAAAAAAAAAAAAAAAGAAATCTCTGTCTAGCAGTGGCTTTTTTTCATTATCAGAATTTTTGAAGTAATCAGAAATGGAGCAGTATAGATGTCCCTAAAATGAGTATATGGCCTTAGTGTCTCTTTTGAATAAAATCAACCACAGACCTCACCTGTGATGAGAATAGAGCTATCTCCAAGGTGACAAGGGGAGCTGTGGAAGGCTAGTTGATAGATAAAGCTGGGCTTAGTGGGAGAGTCTGGAACCAACACTGAAACCCTTCTTTTCCCAAAAAGAGACACAGGATCTGTCTCTCATGTGTTTTTTTTATCCTTTGTGGTGGCAGCAGAGTTTCCACATACGTGAATTTTCTGCCTTACAGAAGCTTGTGCAGCAGGATTTTTAATCTGAGCTGTTTCTATCAGTGTCTTTCTAAAATCTGTTTCCTATTTTCCTCTCTTATTAAAACAGCAGACAGAGCACAAATAACCTTTTCTCAGTGATTGGGTTAATCTTGGAACCTGTTTTGTGGTGTGCTGTGATTACCCTGTTGAGGCAGGAGGGGCCCTTGGCTATATTCTTTGGATTCCCAAGTTGGCTTTTTAAATTATTTTTTGTCTTCTGTCATCCTGTCAATTTCTTGTTTCTTTAGTACAAAACCTTCTCTGAATATTCAGTGTCAAATCACTCATAAGGCAGAAGGATAAATAAAACCTTATTACTGTTAACAGTACTTAAAAGAGTTTAGAATTCTGCTTGCATGGGTTTCCTGAGACAGGTGCCTATAACTGAAGATTCTTCATATATGAAACCTGCTTTTCTATTGTCTTTTTCTCAATAATACCATCCCTCTACCCCTATTCTCGAGGAAGACACCTAGCCCTGTTGTTTTGGGCTTCTCTGTCTCCCCAGAAATACTGACCAGGTGCTTTGGCTACTTCCTTTGAATCACAGGTTTACTTCCCTGCATATACCAGTGCTACTGCCCTAGTCGAGGCCACTGTCTTCTCACCCGATTACAGTTGTTGCCAGTTGGGCATCTTCTAATTTTGCCCTCCTTTGATCCATGCTACACTACTGAGCAGTTGTTCTAAAATGCAGGTAGCCCTTCTGTACAAACCATCCCACAATCCCCCATTTCAGTACATATTCCTTTTTTATTTTTACTTTTTAAAATTTATGTTAGCACATGTTTCTTGTTCATAATGATAACATTCATAGTTGTTACACATGTATAGCACATCTTAATTATTTTCTTTTAATCCCTTTCCCTTACCCTCTACCGCCTTCCCTTCTTCTCTTGGTTTCCTTACATTTTGCAAAAGATCTACCTCTCTGTTGTATCATCTGTATTTTTTTGTTGTTGTTCTTTAATTTGTTTATATTTGGGTTTCTCCTATGAGTGAAACCATGTAGTATTTAAACGTGTGTCTAATTTATTTCATTTACTCAGGATGCAGCTTTCCGTCTTTAGTGTACCTTGTTCATTGCTTTGTGAATCCATCTCTCCACCTCTAGTTTTCAGTCCTCTCCCTCACCTATACAGTCCCATCCTCACTGCTACCTCTGCTACTGCTCATATTCTGTGTGGGACTCTGGTGGTCCGCATGTCTGTTCTTGCTTGTATTTTGCACGTGGCTGTGTTTGTTACTTTTCTTTCATCGCTGAAACAAAATATCCAACGCCCCTGGTTAAAAGGGAAGTAGTTTGTTTGGCTTACAGTTCATAGAGATTTCAGTCTATAATTGGCCAGCTCCAAGGCAGGGGTGACAAACAAGCTTTATGAAGCAGAAGTGACATGACACGCACAAGTAGCAAAGGTAACAAGAGAGAGTTCATGGGGTACATAAACCCTACCAGTGGCAACAAGGGAGGATGAGTTTAACAGCATCTTTCTGCCTCTTTTATCTTGTTCAGACTGCCCTACTGGGATTAGGGCAGTGCCAAAGTAATCTGTCATGTGAAGTGGTTTAGTAATTACACACCCTGAACCCCAGCATCACATATTCCAAATTCAACTCTCTCTGAAAAAGTCCCACCTCATCTGCATAAGGCTTTGGGGGAGATATCTAAACACAATCTCTCAACAGCAGCTCCGGTGATCAGTATGTAGTCTCAGAATCTTTTCAGTGCTTTTTTTCCACCCTGGAACCTTGTAAAAGCTGCTCATTTTAATTGTACCCCCCATTTTCCATGCTCAGCCCTACATGTGCACTGGCAAGACCTGTTGCCATGAGCCTTCTTTGACCTCGGTTGTGTTAGATGCTCTGTGAGGTTTATTTGCCTGGCTTCATAATTAAACTGTAAGCCCTACAGGGAGGGATAGTTTTATTAATCTCTGTATCCTTTATTCCGACTTTATTGCAAGTAGTGTCATGGCTAGCAAACAGCTTTAGAAACTACTGGATTTTCATCTGCAATTTATTAGCTGTATGACTGTGGGTAAATTAATTGGTCACTGTGCTTTCATTTCCTTATTGAGATGAAGTAAATGACACTGTGACTTATTCTGAGATTATTGGGAGGATCAAATGGTTTTAAGTGTTATGTCAGTGCCTAGTACTTTGCAAGTATTCAATATATTTTAGTTATAGTTATAATTATTACTCTTATTGTCATCATTCTTAGCATCATGCCCAATGCCTGATGAATATTGTACTCCTGACAAGTTTTTCCTGGGGTAAGTGGAATAAACTCTAGTGTATTTATTTTGGACTTCCACCATCCTTTCTTGTTTGCTTTCTGCTTCCTGGTAGATGAGATGGCCCAAACTATACTCATGTAACCCTCAAGAGGTTACAAAGCGAGCCTCATCAGAATGATTATGTTGAGTAAGGAATATATAACTTTAAATCTACAGAGGAGAGAGGCACATCTTTGTTAAAGTTGCCTGATTTTTCAAGTTGCTACAGATTGTACATGTGGGGCCAGGCGCACTTTATCTGGAAGATCCAAGAGATCCCAGTTTCATTGCCATTTAACAAGAACCTTGTCCTCTCTCTACTTGTTTCAGGCTTTGATTTAATTTGCAGGTGAAATTTCTAAAACATTCACTCCTGTAATGGTGACTTGGAAGTTAGCAGTTGGAACAAGTTAAATTCAGTGTAATGGTAGTTCCTGCTACCCTTTCTAGTAAGGAATATCAGTTCTTTCTCAACTGGTATTCCTTTTTCACTGGAAAGAGATGAGGATATAAAAGATGGCCAGGTTTCCTATTCAGTAGCTTGATTCTCTGTTTCTGTCAGTTCTTTCTACCGTCCTCTGTTTCTGTCAATTCTTTCTACCATCATGGAGGTTAGATGAAGAAGGGCATGAAGGGTGCTATAAAAGAGTAGTTCTGTTCAGTCTCCATAACCTTGAACATTGGCAGGCCCTAGAGTATGGTGGCAAAAGTGTGGGGATGTGTGTGTTTATTTTTGTTTGTTTGTTTTTGTTTTTTGCAGTACTGGGAATTAAACTCAGGACTTTATCCTTGCAGGGCAGAGATGTGGCACCACTGAGCTAAATACCCAACCCAAAACGTGTGTTTGAAATTGAACTTCAGCTCTACCATTTTGTTGCTGGGGACCATGTTTATATCTCCTCAGTGCATCTTATAGGCCTGTTTTCCAAACTTGTCAAAGTTAAGAAGTATAACATCTAAGAGTAAATGCTCAACAAACTCTTTTAAAGTATTTTCTTGTGGATTCCCAGCCCCTTTCCAAATTGTTCTTTTAAAAAAGTAGCAACTAATCTATTTTAGAGTCCAAACCTTCTGATTAACATTATATATATCAAAAGTGAATCACCATTCTGAGATCATAAATAGAGTACGTGGCCCTCACCTTGTTTAAGCAAGGCTTACCCGAAAGCCTTTTCTTAGCACCTTCATTTCTCTTGAACAAATAGACAAATTCCTTACTGAAAGCCTTACTCATATTTCATTCTTGGATAGTGCATCCTGTAATTCTTTAAATAGTGGAAAGACGTGCTTCCTCTAGTTTCAGTATATAGATATCTCAGTGGTTTTCTCACTTCTCTCTTCATTTCCTATTACTTGTGTATGAGACTGGGAGGAGAAACCTTGGTGCTCTTTTACCTAGGAAACAGAGCCAGAAGTGTTCCAGAGGAGCTTGAATGTGTGCTATTATCAAAATCAACTCATTGTAAGTGTCTTCCCCAGAGAGAGGCTTATATCCTTGGGCTGTGTTGACTGATCTACACTGGGAGTCCTGGAAGTAAAAATCTACATACTGCCTAGTTTTCTTATCTGGAAATAAATTTCCTTTATTTTATTTTATAGGCCTCAGTTTCCTTATCTGTAAAATGAAAAAGTTGGATTAGATAAACCTGTCAGTTTTAGCAGCATGAAACTTTCCTGATCAGTGAGCCTCAGGAAGGTGGTTTGAATTTCTGTGATGGTTCCTATTTGGATAGTACAAGGCCAAAACTTGTTTGTTCTTTTCCTTTCTTCCCTTGCTCCCTGTCTGCTTCCTTCCGTCCCTTTTTCCCTCCCTCTTTCTGTGCTTCCTTCCTTCCTTCCTTCTTTTCTTTCTTCCTTCCTTCCTTCCTTCCCCCCCGTCTTTTCCCTTTGTTTCCTTTCTTTTCTTTCTTGGAAAAGTTCTTGTCAACTAAAATATAGATATAAGATACAGAAAACAACTGAACCCAGTCAGACTCATTAATGATATTTAATACTTAGCACCATTACATGAAATCTAACTTTGACAGCACTTTTTCTTTTCTTAGGACCACATATTCTTAGTTTATTTTCGTTTTCACCAAGTAAGTAATGCCTTCTTTCTTTATAAAAGTTTTCCAATTCAGTTTTACCAGCTCAACAGAGTGTTTCTATAAAACCTGGTGAATGTGTTCAGTTTTTTATTTTGCTGTCTTTGAGACTACATAGGTCCTAGTATCAGGCAGTAATAATAAAAATTATTTCTTTGTGAGTAGTCTTAGAAATAGCCAAGTGGTCAATATGTTTGCAATTTGTTATGTTTTCTTTCAATATACTCAATGTCAGACTGGAAAGTCATCAGTTGGCCAAACAGTTCAAACCCAAGCCTCTGAATTTCAGAATATTGGGGTGGGGGTGTTCTCCCAAGATCTCTGACTCAGTCCATCCTGTCTTTGGATCAGTCCATTATGTACCAGCTGGAGCCCATGAAAACACTGAAACGTAGGATGATGGCCTTCGTGAAAATGTGAGTCATCAGAATAACAAACTACTTGATTGATTCACTTGGCAGAATACTGTAATTGTAGTCTTATAACTATTGTTGTGAATATGGTCACTTTTTATGAAAGAGCAAAGAGGTTGGAAAGGGGACAGAACTTGGGCTGTAGCTTAGTTAAGACATGCTTAGTGTGTCCCTGAGTTCTGTGTCCACTAACTTACCCCACAACCCCGAAAAGTGCAGAACTTGACTCTTGGCAATAGTGTGCAAAATTTTGGAATAAAATTATATGGGTCTAATCATACTATGTATATAGCACCATTAAAATGTAAAGCCAGTTTATGGGATTTTTGGCCTACTGGGTGGAGGATATCACTAAATTTAATCTAAATTTCAGCAGCCATATTTTGAGCTTATGATATTTGTTATTCTTAAGGTCATTAACACTTGGTTATAATTCAGTCTATATGTAAGGTATATGTTATTGCCTATCATTGTCACGGATTAATGGTTTTAAAGTTATGGACATTTTATATTTTTTAATTTTTGTTTTAATGTAATACAGGTAGATCTTAAAGAAAATAAAAAACACTTACAAAAAACAAAATTTCATAACAAATAATTAGAGAATAATGATAGTTATTGTCTATCATGATTTTAAAAGATTGGTCAAAATGTTAGAGTATAAGCCATAGATTAAAAAAAATCTTGCAAAGTAGAAACAAAAGGATAAAACTTTCTTTTCTTTCTAGGGTCTTGTTTTGTAGTTCAGGCTGGCCCTGAGCTTACTATGTAGCCCAGGCAAGCCTTGAACTCAGCAGTCCTCTTGCCTCTACCTCCCAATTGCTGGGATTACAGGCGTAAGCCACCATGCCTGGCAAAACTTTCTTTTCAATGAACATAAAACAACTAGTAGTATAAATGAAACAAATTAGCATATATCCTAAAATATTTTTGAACAGTAGGTAATTTTGGAGAATTATTTGACCTCCCTGCTTTTAATCTACTATTTTCTCTCTCTACTACATATATAAATATATATATTATATAAATATATATGTAATATATATAAAATGTTTATATGTAAAGATAAATAAAATGTATATGTAAATGTATATATATGTATATATGTAGTATATGTAGTTTCTCATATAAGTGAAACCACGGGATACTTAAGTTTGTGTTTCTGTTTCACTTAACATTGTGTTCTCAAGTTAAATCCATGTACCTATGAATACCTCAAGTTTACCTTTCTTCATGGCAGAATAAGTACTTCGTGGTGTTAATGCCACATTTTCTTTATCTGTTTATCTACTCGGATGTGTACAGTTTTCAAGATCTAGCTTTTATAAATTGTACTGTTATAAACGTGTATGCATGTATGTTTGAATATCACATAAAAAGCAACAGTGAATAGCACTTATTAAAGTCAATGTGTTACAAGTTATCTCTCAAAATGTATACTCTTGGTGCCTTAAAAACAACTAACAAATTTACTTTATTATAAACATGTAATTTTCCTCATAAAACCTTAAGCTCAGAGATTGTTTTAAGAAGTCATTTTATTCTTGCTGAGCTTTAGCAGGAAAAAATGATATCTTATTTTGCTTTGCAAGTTCTCTTGGGAAGTAGATCATACCAAAGTATACTTTTCAGGGCTGTAGATAGATACAGTAGGGCTGTGATTAAAATACATCTTTTGTACTTTTTGTTTTATGTTTTTTTCAAAACATCAGTAAAATTTCTTTCTGCTATAAAAACCCTTTTATCTTTCCAGTGACTTGCAAATTAGGCACTTTCTTGGTCCTGATGTCTTAAATAGCTTGATGAAGTATGTATTACAGCTTTTATTCACTGTGATAAAGGGTCAAGTTCACTTTGAAATGTCTTACTTTGTATAAATGTGCATCAAGTCTTCTAAGTCTCTGTTAATGCATTTTCATTTCTTTAATCATAGGATTGACATTGCTGTCTTTTGCACTGTATTAACAGGTCTGTTTATAGGCCCTATGTGCAGAATGTCAGGAGACAAAACTGTAATAGAGATGATCCTCAAGTCTGTTTAGATCTAGTTCTTATTCTGCTTCTTGCTAAAAATTCTGAGAATTAATGTAGTATGGTGCCATCTCAGGCAAAACAAAACAAAATAAGAATCTAATCTGGTCTTTTATGTCCTAGAAGTTGCAGTGCTGCTCACTCCTTTATAGGACCAAGTCTTATCTCTTGACAGGGCATGTAACCCCTCGTACAGTTGGCCACCATCCATCCCATCTGCCCAGGCTCCTAAGCTGAGTTACTAGGGCAAGGAATATATACTCAAATAATTTAGCTTTGGAGTCAAAAGAATTTGAGTTAAGGTCCTAAGCTCACTTCATACCTCTGATTCTGTGAACTTGAGCAAGCTATTTAGCATTTTTGAGCCTCACTTTTCTCTTCTGCTGTCTGGGGAATTCTTACAAAGTCTTGAGTATTAAAGGTGGAGGGGTGTCCCCCAAGAGTCTTCTTAAGTTCATACACAAGCAGAATGTAAAGACTGCCACAGGCCTCAGCTTGCCAGCTGGGCAGCACAATGAATTCCTCTTACCAAGGATTCAAAGCAGTTTCTGCAAATGACTTTATGTACACATTTAGGCACTCTTGTCTCCCAGTTTCAAAGCACACAGTATGTACCAGGAAGGTGTAGTAGCTGCTGTGACTTAGAAGAAGCCTCAGGCTCTAAGCAAGTTTCCACAAGAGACCACATTCAGCACAGCACAAAGCGTGGGATTCTTATTAGATGTTTACAGCCCAGCCGATACAGAGGCAATTTACCAATCAGGGATCATTTTTACTGTAAGCGCTGTTGCCTAGCAATATATTTGATCCCTGTGATCTTAGGTGGTTTCCAAGGTAACAGAACTAGATGGTTAAATTAAAGGTCAGAGTCTTAAGCCACAAGGGAAAAGGTTTGTTAACCCTTTGATCCCAATATGCAACAAACCCAGCCAAGAACCTCACATGTTATAGTTATCTAAATATGCTAGTTTGTTCCTTCAACAAATATTTAAATAACTATGATAGAGAGTAGGTAGATAGTGGTAAGCAAATGGGGGTGCCTGTTTTCAATTCTTCCACAGTGCAGTAACTTCCTGTCATTGCCTGGAAACTATCCTTCAAAGGATCAGTTCTTTGAAGTTCATACACAGTCTACTTCCCTAGCACCTTGTGTGCTTTGTTCTGATTCCCCTAAAATAAAATGCAGATTTTCTTGTGCATGTGGGAATGTATGTTTGAGGAAAGGGGATAGTGCTCTCATCAAATTTTCAAAGGAGCCTGTGTAACTACTTGCTTGCTCCCAAGAGTTTAGAATCCTTCTCTTTATATGTGATTTTGTTACCCTGTGATTTTTGTTCCTCTGTATATCTGTTTCCTATTAGAATGTGAATGCCTTAATGGAGCGGACTGTATGTAGATATCTTGTGCCAATAGAATGCCTGATTAATAAAGAATTTGAGGAAATGTATGTGGAAGCTATTACTTCTCATTATCCCTGAGGCTTGGCAGTATGAATGATGCTGGTGATACGGTACTTCCTAATTTGAAAGGGAAACTTCTGTATATTCTTATAGTTCTTCCTAAAATTGGCCTTTCTCATTCCTAACCCTGTCCTTTGAATTATAAATTACAGATCTACCCTCTTCCAAGCCCTAATTGGTCTCTTGTGATACATTTGATAAAGGAGTCAAAGAGAAATAGTTAACATGGGTAAATATTTTTAAAAAGATACAAAAATGAATTTCATTTTTAAAAGATACAATCACAGTTTAAATATTTTCACTTAAAACCTTCAAGTAGTGTTTATCTTCATTTGCTGGTATTTATTGATGGGAGAAATAGGTTCACTTTAACCAGATGATCAAGGTTAACCTTACCAGTGACAAATCATTTTGATACTGTATGGATTGTGGTTTAATGTAACATAAAGGTCACCTCATATATGTAGAATCCAAAGCCATAACTGCAGTCTAATCTTGAGACAATACCAGATAAACTTAGGTTTAAAGATATTTTGTTGGTTGTATGGGTGTTACTCTTCAAATATCTTAAGCTCCTGAGAAACTGAGCAACTGTCACAGACTGGGGAGGCCGAGATGCATGGTGGCTGTATGTACTATGTTATCATAAAGTAAACTTTTAAAAACACAATACTGTAGAAAAACTGGTGAAGTGCATAGTCTCATTCAGACAAATCTACCATAACTATATAAGACTCTGTATTAACTTTAGACAAAGTGGCTGAAGTGTGTATAGCAACTGCTGTCCTTGTAACTTTTCTGTAAATCTAAAGTTACCTAAATTAAAAAGTTGATTAGGATAGAATAATGGAAGGATTAAAGAAGGAAGTGTTAGGCAATTTAAATTTAACACATATGGGCCAGAGATTTAGCTCAGTGGTTCCGGAGCCTGCCTAGCAACCACACAGTCCCTGGTTCGATCCCCAGTAACCACATACAACAGTACAGTGCGTGGTGACTCTCACCCACCAGCCAATCAGTACCACACACACACCACAGTGCCAGGCTTGGTGGCTCATGCCTGTAATCCTAGCACTCAAGAGGCACAGGCAGGAGAATTGCTGCGTTGGAGGCTTGCCTGGGCTACATAGTGAGCTCAGGGCCAGCCTGAACTACAAAGTGAGGCCCTGTCTCAAAAAAAAAAAAAAAATTATATATATATCACACATAAACACACACACATATATATATAATACACATAAACACATTTATAAATATATAATAAACATAAACACACATTTATATATATATATGTATAACACATAAAACAAAAAGTAGTAACTGGAAAAAAAGGATAATAAAAATATATAAATGTTTTTACAATTTCATAAGAACATACATCCCTAAAGTTGTAAAACAAATTATAAGTTCATAAACTGATATTTACTTATCTTTGGTTAGTGAGAAAAGTATTATTTTTATACATCGTTACATTTTCAAAATTATCTGTCGTGAGTATGTATTACTTTTATAATTGGGGAAATTAACATTGCAAGCATGTAACTAATAAGTGCCCCTTGTCTTTCATGCTGACTTAATTAGAAAATGTTAGTTCCACTTTGTACTGTGAAAAATAGTTTCACCTTTTCTTCTAGGAAGCTCCTCAGAGTGCTCCCACTGCCCAGTGAGAACTGGGGGGCCCTAGTGGAAGAGTGGTGCTGTCATCCTGACCCCTTTGCTAATAAGCCTCTTCACCCGAGAGAGAATGACTGTTTTATTGGAGACTCCTTCTTTTTGGTGAATTTGAGAAGCAATTTGTGCCAGGTAAGACTTAGTCCCATTAAGCTGCCTTAGATACTGATTTCCTCACTCTTTCCTTAATTCAGAGTTTCTGAAGAGACTATTCTCAAGGCCAAGTCCATTATTTCAAACTGTATTCTCCAGCTGTGTTCTATGGATACAGGAGAACTTTAAATTAAAAGAGCCACCAGGGGTTGCAGGGCTAGGAAGAAAACCTCTTCATGCATGGATTTGGGAGTGCTACCCTTTTACAAACCAAATGTACTGCTTTTTTTTTGGGGGGGTAGACAATATTCCATAATATTGTACATTATAACTTTAATAGTTGATCTATATTTTAAAAAAATTAGGCTATATCTGCGTACAGTTAGGCACAAGGATTCTACTGTGTCTTCCCATAGTCTAGACTAGTGCCAATGTTAACAGAGGCCATGGAGAAAAAAGAAAGTAGGGGAACCCAGGCATGGAAATAATTGCTCATGCTGTGAGGTCTAAATTGGTAGTTAACAATATGAGGTCAGGAGACTCTTGCCTATATGTGTTCTTTGGGAGAAGGCAATTTCCTTTCACTGAAGAAAACAAGTAGTTTGTTTTTAAAAAATCAATGGCATTGGCTTGCTTCTTGTAAGGAGTCATCTCACTTATAGCCGGTCAATACAGATGTGATTTAAAAAGTAACGAAAACCATTGCCAGTGAATCTTTATTTTAACATCTGATTATTGGAAGTAACAAAATCATTATACTTTAAATTTCATTCAGAATTCATTTATTTTTTATAATAGGGATTGAACTACTGCAGAAAACGTGTAGTACAAGTCTAATATAAATTAATTTATAGAACTATTTTGAGAGTAAGAAAATTTGTCAATTATCCACATTAATTTTGTTGTCAATATTTAAGTGCCTCATCTCTCATCATAAAAAGAAACCCCTTTGTCTAAATATATAGTTCATTTTATATTTCAATACTTTAGTATTATATATGTAAAAAGATAAATGGGGTTACAATTTGTAATGTGATTGTATTAAATTTATATTTTAACTTTTGCTATTTTTTTTCTGAATTTTATGATTATGCTATAAATTTTAATAATATTTGGAAAGTGTATGTGGAAAAGAGGTAGAGAAATACTAAAAGAAGCTGTGTCCCCCTTCCTATATAGACTGCATTGTGTGCTGAAATATATTTTTCACATTTACATCTTTATCTGCTATGTGATAGTATGTGAATTCTTTATTGTTTACATTTGTAAAGTAAGATTATGCTTTGATATTACAGTTATCAAGGAGATTGTGGAAAATATTGTCATGATAAGCTGTTGTTGACAGGACTTTTTTCAGGTTGGTTTAGATGGAAGTTTCTCTCTAATTGCAGATTGTAGCAGTTGAAAGAGTGTCCCTGTGACCAAAATAGTAACATACGTTTGGAGAGATGCTTAAACAGTGTTCACAAGGCTCCTGTGGGAACAAGGCTGCTCTGTGCTATTGGAAACCTGTTCCTAATATCACTCAGTCTACCATCTAGCAAGGTTTTGAAATGTCACATACCATGTCCTAATGGTATCTCTTGGGAAGCATTTTTTTTGGTGAGACAATATCAGGAGTCTTTAAAAATAGAAACAACACAAAAGAAAATAAAAATGAGGACAGCAGCCTAAGCCACATCTCTGACCAGGGCTTCCACTTCTCAGATATATTGATTTAATTAGTCCCCAACAATGTGTGTCTTTGAGCTCCACGCTGTAGAGTTCACACACTGTTAGGCTGCTTCATTACATAACTTGCTTTATGATTTCTTTAAAAATAGCAAAAGAAAAATGCATTACAAAGCAGAGATTCTTTTCAAAAAAGAAATGTGCTAGGATCTTTTAATTAAAAAGATACTATTTTAAAAATAGCATACACAAATTTATCCTATTCTTTGCCTTTAGAATCTATTTGGAGTTTCCCAATTTTATTTGCACGATGTTGATGCAACAGTACTTTTTATTTTACAAATGTTTCTGCTGAAGATCTTGCTATTCTCATAGGTCATTTGTCATGCCTTGTACTATCTTTCATACCTCTCAACATACTCAAAATTTTTGCATCTTATAATAGGATGATAAAGATGGCATCTCAGCATTTTACAAGATTGATGGTATCATTCAAGACTGAGAAGTATAGTCACACTTAAAAACTTCATTCTACTTTTTAAAGAGCAAAGTTGAACTTTGATTACTGCTGTTTCCCAAGTTTGACTAACAGTTTTATGTTTTTACCTTGGGGTATGTAGTAATTATTTATTTGTGTAATTTGATTTTTAATCCATATATCTTTTTTTGTTTTCTTAGAAAAATGTATTAAGCTTTCTAAATTTTGTCAATTATAAAAACGATAGTATTATGAACTTTAATAGTATGTGGCAATTATCTTGATTACATCTAAAAATAGGGACTTCCAAAAATCTTGTTGTGATTATTGTACTTAATAATGGTATACCACCAAGCCATATAAAATTTTTACTAATTATCTTAAAAGTAATTTTTACTGTAGTTTTTTTGTTTGTTGTTTGTTTTGTTGTTTCTTGAGACAAAATAACAAAACAGTGTAGTTCAGGGTGGCTTTGAATTCACTGTAGTCCAGGCTAGTTTCAAACTCAGAGTGATTCTCCCAGGTGCTGGGATCACAGATGTGTACCTCCACACTCAGCTCTCCTGTAGCTTTATTTAAACAAGACCCACATGATAGTTGTAGCCATTTAGTTCTTATTGATCAGATCTTTAAATTCTGATTTTTCATGTCTGTTAAGGATAGAATATTATGGTTCCTTTATTTATTTATTTATTTATTTATTTATTTATTTATTTATTTATTTATTTATTTATTGGTTTTTGAGACAGGGTCTTGCTTTGTAGTTCAGGCTGGCCCTGAGCTCACTATGGTGCCCAGGCAAGCCGCCGCAAACTCAGCAATGCTCTTGTCTCTGCCTCCTGAGTATTGGGATTACAGGCGTGAGCCACAACGCCCAGCATTGTGGTATGTGGTGTTGATTGTTGGCGGGTGTGTCTCCACGCCCAGCATTATATGTGGTTACCGGGGATCGAACTCAGGACCTTGCGCTTGCGAGGCAGGCGCCGGAACCACTGATATTTCCTGTACATAATGGCTACATTCATTTTGGTAAGTTGATAACTGTATATAACACATCTTAATTCTGTCCGTATCCCCTTCTTTTCCTCCTTCTCCATTTCTTGGTTCCTTTCCCTTTTGAGAAAGATCTTCCCATTTCCTTTATTTGTTTGTTTGTTGGTTTGTTTATTTGAGACAGGGTCTCGCTTTGTAGCTCAGGCTGCCCCTGAGCTCACTATGTAGCCCAGGCTATCCTTGTACTCATAGTAATACTGCCTCTGCCTCCCAAGTGCTGGGATTACAGGCATGAGCCACCATGCCTCGCATTGTGGTGTGTGGTACTGATTGCTGTGATTATAGGCCTGAGTCACCATGCCTAGTATTGTTGCATGTGGTAACGGGGATTGAACTTGGGACCTTGTATTTGCAAGGCAGTAGCTGGAACCACTGAGCTAAATCCCCAGCCCTTCCTACTATTTTTTACTTTGGTCTTTATTTATACTTTGGGTTTCTCATGGAAGAGAAACCATGCAATATTTATGCTTGTGTGTCTGATTTATTTTACTTAACATTATAGTCTTACGTATATCTATTTTCCTACAGATGACTCAGATGCATCCTTTATAGCATGGTAGTACTCTGCTGTGTGTGACATTTTCCTTTATACATTCATCTGTTGATGGACATATAGGCCACTTCCAAGGCTGAGCTATGATGAGTTGTGCTGGTATAAATGTGGATATGACGTATCATCATAATGTCTTTAACTCTCCTGGGAGGATACATAGAAGTGGAATAGCTGGGTCAAATGGAATTTCATTCTTAGTTTTTTTGAAAAATCTCATTTTTTTTCCATATAGTTGCATTAATTTGTATTCTCACTAAAATTAAAAGTGTCACTTGTTTTTCCCTGCAGGCTTTCTAGCATTTATTTCTTGATGGTAGGAATTCTTTCTGAGTAAGATGCACTCTCAGTGTTGTTTTAATTTGCATTTACATAATGTCCAGAGATACTGAACTTTTTCTATATATTTACTGGCCATTTGTACTTCTAGGAAGTATTTTTTCATTTCACTGGCCCATTTTTTGGTTGGGTCTTTTATTTGGAGGGAGCTAATATTTTTGAGGTTTTTAAAAAATATATTCTTGATATTAATAGTATATGCAAGGAATAGGTGGCAAGAGTTTATTCCCATTCTGTAGTTGTTTCTTCATTATGCTGAATATTTCCTTTGCTGTATAGAAGCTTTTTGATTTGATATAATCTTACTATTTTTTTTTGGCTGCTTTTTACAAAAAACTTTATTAGGGCTAGGGATTTAGCTTAATGGTTCTGACACCTGCCTCCCAAGAGCAAGGTAGCTTTTTATTATGTCCCCGTAAGCTCACTATCATTTTGTGAATTATGTCCACTATCCATTTAGTTATATCATCTTTGGGTTCATTGAGTACCTTTTTGATTTTTTTTGTCTCCTTTTTTATCATTTCATATTAATTCAGCTGTGTCTTTTTATTATCAGTTTTGGAGGAGTTGGAAATTTCTTGGAAACATTTTGTTGTCTCGTTTTCTCATGTTTGTATGTGTGTCAACTAAATATTTAAATATTCATAGAGCTTAATACTAATACTGATAAATATGGAAGGCAAGGTAGGGGAAAAATGAAGTAAAATTTGAAAAATTTAAAAAAATGAAGATAAGAAAGAGGAGAGAAAAGTTAGATGAAGAACCCTATTAAGGAATAGACCACTGAGCTGTGTGTTAGATGCAGACAGCAGTGTGAGGTGGGAAGTGTGTCAAGCAGTCTACTGGATATAATGTCAACACTTTCAGATCCAGCCTCCTCCAAAATGTGCACATAAGAGACTTGGTTTCTCATCTTCAAGGGTCGAGCCCCTATGTTCTTCCTGACCTGAGTTTAAATATCTCAGGTGGTCTTTGTCTAGCCTGTCTCCTTTCTACAACCATGTCTTCTGACCCTGTCCTGCTGAGTGCCTTCCAGAAACCCAGAAGTACAATGGTACTGTAGCTCATTCTTAAACAGTTGACTCCTTTCGAAAATAGCTATTGATTAACACCTTACTGCTGGCTTGAATTACTAGTAGTACCTGCATAACTGTCCCATCTTGCCCAGTAGACCCATCATGCATGTACCTCCAGTGGTTCAGAGGTGTTTTGCAGTGAGACATATGAATTATGGCCCCATCATGAGTGTGTCTTACACTCATATATAATGTACACTGCATACTGGGTATCTTCCTAACTCCAGCCTGCATGAAGGAGTCACTTTTGGAGTAAAACACCACACTGTTTTTGTAGTTTACAATAACCACTGGTTTTCTTGGAAGCTGTCACTGTTGGCCTGGCCTGGGTTTCTCCCTGGGACTGCTGATTTTCTCTGGCCATATCCTGTTAGTGAAGACAGTTCCACTCCCTGGGAGCCAGTGTTAGCTTTCTGGACTATTGTGTTCTTTTCTCTGCCTTGTGCTCCATTTCTCTAGTTTCTCTGTAATTTCTAATTCTTGTTAGCTTCCTCCAAATTCCTAGAGGATCTACTTGTTGTTTTTCTTTACCAAATTGTTTTCCAGGTGTCTTGATTCCAGGTCCCAGAGAGGTTGTATTTTGTTTCCACTTTTAGTTTCTAGAATCTTATTATTTAAAATAACAAAAAAGAAAAGAAAAAAAATCTTCCTCGTTGCATATTAGTGTACTATTCTATGGAGACAATTATAAATGCATTATAGAGCACCTACCAAAAAAATTTTGTCTTTGAATAGAAAAGGTCTCAAGTTTTGCTATTCTAGTACCCTATGCTAATTTCTGGTAAAATACTTGGTTTTTGGTAAGATTTAATGAGTGAGATCAAATTCAGCTTGTAAAAACTATTGTTTTTAGGGGAGAATTTTAAATTCCAGTTTGGAGCCAGAAGATGTCTTTACCTTAAGAAAGCATGAAACTGCCATAATGTCAACCTGTACAACTGAGTGTAGTGTTCTGACTTTCTGAGCTCCCACCCTCTGGCCAGAACAAATTGGTTTCTTTCTTGTTTCTATATCTGTTATCTCTGATAGGAATGATCCTGTCCAGTCACCCATCTTGGTCAGGCTCTTCTATGTGTGGTGTGATGTTCCTCACAGCACCAATCAGAGATGGCAGTGTGGTTTGCGTGTGCTTGGACAAGTGTTTGAACCAGATATGAGCCTGTATTTGCTTGTTTCCTCAGCAGAGACTTTTAGAGAAAGACTAAAAAATCTGTACAAAACCTCCAGCTAGCTTAGGGGAAGTGGGATAAATTTTTATACTACTGAAGGTTAATTCAGTGTATGAGGGGATTCTTAGGCATTCTTCCTGTGGGAAAGAGCCATGGCACATTTAGAAAAATTTATAAGGAGTATGGGATTGAGGCTGGGTAAAAGAGACTCATTAAGAACAACCCAAATACAGGTTGAGCAGTTGCTTTTGGCTTTTTAACCTTTTACTAAAGGAGGTTATATATTTTTTAAAAATTTTATTTAGTTTATTGGTACATTTTAGGTGAAATTTATGATCATATTCACCAATGGGATTTTGCACCTGTACATGATATATCCTGATTCTTATTTTTACATCAAGATCTGATCACATACACATACACAACACATATGTGCATATAGGCATACAAATATACAAACAGAAAAACTACTAAGTTTCTTAAAAAAAAAAAAAATCTACCGGGGCTGGAGGGTTAGTTCAGCGGTTCCGGCACCTGCCTCGCAAGTGCAAGGTCCTGAGTTCGATCCCTGGTGACCACATACAATGTTGGACATGGAGTCTCACACCCACCAGCAATCAATACCGCATACCACAGTGCCGGGCGTGGTGGCTCATGCCTGTAATCCCAGCACTCGGGAGGCAGAGACAGGAGGATTGCTGAGTTCGAGGCTTGCCTGGGCTACATAGTGAGCTCAGAGCCAGCCTGAACTACAAAGCGAGACCCTGTCTAAAAAAAAAAGAAAAAAAAATCTACCACTGGATAAAGATGTGTTCTTTTTTATAAAATGGAGTATTACTTTGCCATAAAGAACGAGTTTCAGTCATTTATGTGCAAATGGGCACACCTATAGGGCACACTAATAAATGAAGTAAATAGATCACAGATATGTAAATACTGTATCTTTTCTCTGGTATGAGAACCTGTAGATGTAAATGAGTTCTAGAATGTATGATAGATTTTGTGAAATAGGAAATATTTAAAGGGAATGTGGTAGGGGAAAATAATGAGGGGAAAGAATAAATATGATTTGGAAAGAAAAAGAAAGAACATGTATAGAGGGTGGGTGGTTTTGGGGTGGGTAGGGATATGGGTAAAAATGAGAATTAACTTGTGTCATATACTGGTACAAATTCCCCAATGTTGAGTGTGATTGTGAGCGGTATACAAAATGTACCAATTAAGAATTCAATTAAAAAATTATCTACCTTATATTTGAAGCAGTCATATTTTCTATTGTGTCTTACTTTTTAAAAAATGGTATCTGTAAGTCATGGAATTTAGCCCACGAATTGATTCCCACTAATGGTATATGTTTTGTAGTTTGCAAAGGACTTAGTGTTTATATCAACATAAGCTCTTGTAATGAAGTATCGAATTTAAATATCAGCACTGTTGGTTAGTACTAACTTGTCCATGGTAATCCATTTAAATGCATTTCTGATGGCACTTTTTGGGAAATAATTATGCCAAGGGAAGATACACTCAATTAAAATTTGTTTCATAGATTAATACATATGCTAATCCAACATCAGTCACTGGCCTTCTTCCTGTCACCCCGTACTCTATTTCACCATTTCTTGGGTGGAATAACCTCTGGAATGTCGAACTTCTTTTTCCTTCCTCACCTCTTTATGGCAGTGGATGAGGCTGAGCAGAATGGAATGTTTTATGGCTTTCACAAAGGTACAACTATGAATTTGAAAAGAAGGATTATTTGTTAAGGATAAGATGAATGCTAGTTACTTTAGCATTTTTAGATTTTTGAAGTCTAATAATGTTTCAAAAATGTGTCTCCGAACTCTATCTTTCCAGTTAATAGTGCATACCTTAGATATAAAAAATGGAATTGTATGAATGAGTTAGATATTTTGAACTTTTGAATTATGGGTAGCTGTGAGTGTCATGAATTGCACTGGACTAGGAGTCAAAATGATATGATTTCAAGTTCTATTTTTCTGTCTGCTCTATATGGGAGCTGGGTAAGTCATTAAGCCTCTCTGCCTTTGTCACTACCTATTGTAAATTATAGGGCTTTCTGGAAGTGCTTTTTAGAAAAGTAAATTGCTTTTTTGTTCAAGTTTTTTGACAATATCTGGTTTATCAAGAAGTGGCTAGATTTAGAAAAATCAGTCTGTCGTTATGTCTTAAGACAAAAACATTAGTTGTATGCATGTAAATTATGCATACAAGCTAAATGTATTCTCAGTATTTAGTAGAGGGCAGAATAAAATGTAAAGTTCAGTGTATACTCTGGGGACTATGTTAAAATTATATATTCCTTTTAAGAAAAGCTGAATGACATTTAAATGACATTTTTTCTCTTCTACAGGAACCAAAAGCAAATACCAAAGTAATTTGTAAGCGTTGCAAGGTAGCATTGGGAGAGGCTGTGTCATCAGGTAAGACTTTCATAACATAAAGCTAAAATAATTATCTTTATCTAAAGACAAAATGAGATTTTATAGTAAATATATAGGCAAGATTACTATTGCACAGAATTGATGCTTCTTAAAACTAGAAACCAGTTAACACATCATGTCAAAACATTTATAATTTTGACTTTTATAAGTCCATAGCCTTGATTTTTAACAATTGAAAGAATGGGTCATTTTGAATACTTTATGTAATTTTTGTTGTAGAAAGCAAGAGTATAGAGTTTTTATTTGTTTCTGTGTATCATTCCTAGTATAGAGAAGTTGCTTTGCTTGGCTTCCATCTGCCTCGGGCTCTATTTTAGGACGAGAGGCTGGAAAGGACCTGTTGAAATAGAATAAAACTTGTTCTAAGTGTTACATTTGGTTTGTATTTTTCCCAGTGGTGTTAATTATATTTTCTGTATACTCTGTGTTATACTACTTTAAAATATAGTAGTGAAAATCTTGATAATTAAAACATTGTTTAAAGATACAGATTATAATGCCTAGAGAGCTACCATATGCTGTTAGCTTTGTGGATGATAATAATCATTTTTAATATAATTAATTAGAAAGTATAATTTAAGTGAAGCTGTTGTATTTAAGGAAAGGCAGATGGTGATATTTCCGTTTGTTTTATAAATCATCAAAATCTTACAAATAGTTACTTGCCCAAAATGAGCAGAAAAGGAGGATGGAGTGTGGTAGAAGATGCTATCCTTATTACCAGTTTTGGAGAATGAAAACAAACCCCTTAAGCAACACCTTAGGAATTTAAAGTTTCTACTGAGGTAAAGTGAATTGATTTTAAGATCCTTTTCTCTCTTCTCTGAAGTCCTGTTAAAACATAGGTTAAGCAACAAAAAATTAGGTGTATATCCATAAAGACAAATGAGGAAGAGATGGCAGTAATATACACAGGAGATGTAATCAAGCTTCTTTGCAACATACTTGACCATGTGGATGAGGACTGAGCCAGTATTCACTGTAGATGTCTAGGGTGAAAATTTGAAAGCAGGAGATAACAGGAAAAGGCAGTGTAAGGTGATGAGCTACAGGATCATAAATTCAAAGTCTGTGTATAGAGGTATTAGATTCTTAAGTTTCTTCTCTCTCTTTTCAGTTTGGTTGCAATCATCAAGACAGGTAATTGGAGGACCTTTTCTTATAATAATAGAATACCAACAGGAAAAAGCTCTAATTCTTAGGGTTCATCAACCAGAAAAGGGTGTATGTTGCTCTAAGAGTTTATATTCAGTCATCCTTTAGCCAGTAAACCATATACTTACACCTAAGAGCTTCTTTTCAACATTGCATTGTCTTACACTTAAATATTAATGGATTGCTAAGAAACCAGGTATAATATTATTGGAAAGTTCCAGTGTAAAAGAGACTGAGGCAAATAAATCATCAATCAAGAAAGTAGAATAAAAGCATCCAGAAGAGGGCTGGAGATTTAGCTCAGTGATTCCAGCGCCTGCCTTGCAAGCGCAAGGCCCTGAGTTCCATCCCGGTAACCACATACAATACTGGGCGTGGTGACTTATGCCCACCAGCAATCAATACCACATACCACAGTGCCGGGTGTGGTGGCTCACACCTGTAATCGCAGCACTCGGGAGGCAGAGACAGGAGGATTGCTGAGTTCGAGGTTTGCCTGGGCTACAGAGTGAGCTCAGGGCCAGCCTGAATTACAAAGTGAGACCCTGTCTCAAAAAAAGCATTCAGAAGAAACAAATTATGTGTGGAGCAAAAGAAAACACAAAAGACCCTTGTAGACATGAAATAATATTGCTTTTATAAATTAGAACATGGGATTGAAAATGTAATAGCTATCAAAATACTGTACTAGACAGTAAAATTAAGGAACTACCCCAAAGTTACACCAGCAGACAGAGATTAAAATCTAGAAGAGAAATATAATAATATTCATCATGATAGGAGCATTGTCTCTTCGGCTTATTCATTAGGATTTCAGTGCTTAGATTAGTACTATTTGACATATAGTACTTAGAAAATTTGTTGGATGTGTGGTGAATTGAGATTTGAGAACACCCAATATCTGGCAAATAGAAATCATAGAGAGAACCCGAGACAATGGGATGTAGGAAATTATTAGAAAACAAAAAAAGCAAAAGTACTTCACATGACTATTTACTTTTATTTATTTATTTATTTTTTTGAGACAGGGTCTCACTTTGTAGTTTAGGCTGGCCCTGAGGTCACTATGTAGTCCAGGCAATCCTCAAACTCAGCAGTCCTCCTGTCTCTGCCTCTGGAGTGCTGGGATTACAGCCGTGAGCCACCACACCTGGCCACATGACTATTTTTGTAAGCTAAGCCTTTAGTTTCTTGGTGGAAAGGATTCACTAAGTATCTACTATAATTAATAGAGGGATTAAATGGAGCAAAACTCACTGAACAACTTTACAACCTCAGCAATAAATTTTCCAGATGGGAAAAAACAGTTAGTGTTCAATAGATAACAAATTAGAATAGCATTGAACTTGGCAGTAGAATTGAAAGATAGAAAATAATGAAGTAATCTTTTCATAATTTGGAACAAAGTTATATCCTAGAATACTATACACAATCAAATCATTAGAAATAATAAAATTATTAGTAGAAATAGTAAAATTTCAAAATATGGAGCATAATTTTCTTGGGAAATATTCCATATATATATAATTAAAACAAGGGACTTGAGATGACATGGGAAACAGGTTATCCAAAACAGAAAAACAAGGTGGGGAAGGTCAACAGTGAGAAATGTACAGCTGATTTAGAGAATAACAGGTTGGTTAGATGCAAGGAGAGAAGATTGCATTAAAGGCTGTTTTCATTATAAAGTGGAATTTGTAAATTCTATTATATCCACATGTAACAAAACACTCTCAAGCATTATATGGAAGAAATTACCTAGAAGTTCTTAGAAAACCAAGAAAGCAACTATTCATAATAAAAAATTCAAAAGGCTGAGGAAGAAAGGAAACATCTTCATAATATTTTGCTAATAATGATATAAATGCTGAATAGTCTTTTAACTAAGATTATGGTGTAAAAATATGAGTCAGTGTATGTGTATGGGTTGGCATAGGAATATGTGCACATCGACTGTAAAAGTAAATTGATAGCACTCTATTTCTTAAAATGACAATGTTAAGAAAATGGACAGTTCTGCCCTACAAAAAGCAAGTGCAGAATTAGACAAAGAAAAAAATGTTTTCCTATAAATATCAGAGTTTGCAAGTTTAGCGAAACCTCTGAATTTTCTTTGGTTATGATTGCATTTCTCAATCCACAAATAAAATAGGCTACAGGAGGTAATTTTTCTAAGAGGTCTTACTGGCTTGAGAGATTTGAGCAGAACCTTTCCCCAACAGCTAATCTATGCAGTGGATACTTCAGGGAGCCAGGCTAAACAAAATATAACTGAGCAGAGGTGGCTGGGGATTTAGCTCAAGTGGTACCACACCTACCTTGGAAGCACAAAGGCCCGAGTTTGATCCCCAGTACCAGAAAACAAAACAACAAAACAAACAACAACAACAAAAAAAACTGAGAAGAGGTATTAGTGGCTACACAATATTGGGAGACGTATTTCACAGTGTAAATCCAGGCCAGTTAGTTGGCTACTACACTAAACCAATAATAAAGTTCATAAAGATAAAACAAAATCCAGAATTGCTACTGAGGATTACATACTGTGTCTTACTATCAGACATGCAAAGAGACAGGAGTGATTCATACTTATAAAAGAAAAAGGAGTCAATAAACAAATGCTAAATAGAAGGTGTAAGATGGATTTAGACAATATGTATTTGAGTTAATATATTGAAATAGCTACTGTACATATGGCAAAAAATGAAAATCTGTGAACAAATGGTAAATATAAGCAAGTTGGAAACTTCAAAAAAAGAACAAATTGGTAATTTCAGAATTGAAACATGATAGCCTAAAGGAAGAATTTAATACATGATTTAAAATGACAGAAGATAAAAATGTATTGAACTTCTTAGATTAATACAAATGAACAAATCCAAGGAACCCAGGGAATAGAATCTGAAGCAAAATGAACAGAACCTCAGATTAATGGGACAGTAAGTATTAAGGCTTTCCTCTAATATATATTTGGGTTCTCAGAAGATGAGGAAGAACCATTAGAAAATAATTGTTTAAAATTTTAATAAATTTGATGAAGAATATTTTTCAGAGCTAAGAGTTTTAGTGAACCCAAAGCAATTAGACTGTTGAAGATCAGAGAGGAAGAAACAGTCCTGGAAGTAATGAGAGAACAATACATGTAGAGATTTCAAAATGCAGTTAAGGTAGATTTCTCATAGAAATGTAGACTTTTAGAAACCCCATGTAGAATTTGCAAGTACTAGGAAAAAAGTGAACTCTCAGCCAGCAGTGCTAAATTGAGCAAAATAAAGATGTTTCTAGATAAGTTCTTCAAAATAACATATTATTAGCAGACCCTCTCTATAAAAATTCCTAAGGGTAAAATGAAAGATATTGGATGGTAACTAGAACACACAAGTAGGAAAAGTGGGGAAAGTGAAAAATAGATGAATAAATTTTCACAGAAGCAAGCTCAAAGAAGTAAACATCAAATTCAAGTCAAATTTTTCCTATAGGTTTTTCTAAAGTTAAGAGATTTGTTTAATATCTCTGAGAAGTACAGAAATGAAAGACTTCACAAGAATGGCAACCTTGTCTCCACAGAAATCTGAGATTCTAAAAGCCATACCCTCACAGAGCAGTGAATCAGAAGTAGAAGAGTCCTGTAGGACTATAAATGGATATCAATCCTTGAGGACATTAGGGAATTTATTCCCATGAGTAATTTTTCAAGTAGGTTCAGCATACAAGTAAAGATAGATACTCAGACAAGTAAACGACTTCATCAGCAAGAATTAACAAAAAACAGCTGACAATGGAAACAGACTTTTTACTGGGATTATACTGTGTAAACTGTAAACCAGCTATACTTAATATATTTAACAATATAGAAGATTTGAAGGTAGAAGAAAAAGGAAACTTTAGCACTAAATATATTTGGAAAGCAATATAACAGAATTTCTAAAAATGTAACGTATTATATATTATTCAGTGTTTACTGAAGAAACATAAGATGTACACATATATAACAATTTACAAGATTGATTTACAGTGGGCACCCACAGAGGTAGATGTTAGAAAAGTGCAGAAGGACTATCTGCACACTGGAGATCCAAAGGATCCCATCCAAGGTCTGGAGCTCACTTCAGTGTGCTGTGCAAGTCTGTATCACGAGGCTGATGGGTCTACGATGGCAAGCTGCAGGGACTACTTTGCATGGCTGAAGGAGCTATGCTAGAAGCCAGGAGATGACATCCAAGGTGAATGTGAAGACCGGAGCTCCTCCAAAGAAACATAAACAGATCCATCCTTCATTTCCCTTTTATACCATCCAGGGTGGCCTAGGGTAGGTCTTCCACACCCTAGAGTATGGAATTAGTGAGCCAGTTTAGTTGAGCTTCTCTTGATCAAACTGACACAATCAAGCATCACATATTATAATTGAAATTAAAACTTCAGTGGGTAGTTTAATAGCATGTTAGCTACCACTTGAAGAAAGGATGAACAGAAGGTAGGTGAAAAGTCTGTAATCCAACTCAGAGACAAATTTTAAAAATATAGAATAATATACCTGGAATGCAGAATGAGAAGATCTGACATGGGTTTAGTCAGACTTCACAAAGAAAAGAGGAAAAGAGTAGGGCATGGACAATATTTGAGCAGGTAATTGTTGAAAATTTTACAGAAGTGGTGAAGATTAAGAATCTGCAGATTCAAGTAGTACAATGAATTCCAATTCAGTGAGGCCCAAGTAAGGTAAAGAAAAAGAAATCTCTACTTAGGTACATCAGAGTAATGCTGCAGAAAGAAAAACAAAGAGGAAATCTTAAAAGCAGCCAAAGAAAAATGACATATCTTCAAAGGGAACAGAAGTAATGAAAATTTGAAGACAGTGGAATGATAGTCAGTGTGTGCAGAAATAACCATTAACTCTAGGATTTTACGTTAAATGAAATTATCCTTCAACACAGAAGACAAAGGTAAATACATTTTCTGACATGCCAAAAGTGGGATAATTCACCACTAGTAGTTCTTTAGAAAGACAGTATTCACTTTTGCAAACATATCCAGTTCTATATCTTATCACTTCAAAATATTTTATTTGATGCTAAAAAATATAATTTTTAGTAATAGTAATGAGATTAAATGCTTTAATAGTTTTTTAAGAAATCTACTCCAGGGGCTGGGGATTTAGCTTAATGGTGTTGCTATCTGCCTCGCAAGTGCAAGGTCATGAGTTCAATCCTTTGTACTGTAAAAAAAAAAAAATAATGTAGTTATAGAAATGTCTATTAAATATATACCCTATTGTTTAAACTTTTTTTTTTTTTTTTTGGAGACAGGGTCTTACTTTGTAGTTCAGGCTGGCACTGAGCTCACTATGTAGTCCAGGCAAGCCTCAAACTCAGCAATCCTCCTGCCTCTGCCTCCCAAGTGCTGGGATTACAGGCGTGAGCCACCACGCCCGGTTTGTTTAAACTTTTATATAAACTAATCTGATAATCAGATTTGGTGAGAATAACTAATGATTAGTGAGTTATAACTAACAGGCATTTTCAGTGACTTCTAGGTTATTTTTATAGAAGTGGGGAGATCTAATGCTATCCTACAGAAATAAGGAAACCTAACTCCTAATTTCTACATAAATGAGCTGAGGCTGTGATGTGGGTCATTTATATAAATGTGCATGTGTGTAATAAGACTCTTGGCTGCTACAGATTCACTTTGGATGTGAATTTCCAAATAAACATTGTGCTACCTGACACATTGCAGCCATGCCCTTGTAATCATCATGCTCTCTCTTTCGAACAAAGGTTTTGGAAAATGTTTATTGAATGTTAATTTTCCCAGTATATTAACTATTTAGTTTGGGGTGTCATAATACGGGGCCATCAAACAATAAAAATATTGCTTGTTGGATCACAACCTAGTGTGGGAGAGAAGCAGAAAAGGTCATGAACATAGGATTTAAGATGTCTTAAGTACATGTACTAACTCGACACAGTAATGCAGACATTATGTACTGCAAACATGCTAGTAATTTTTAAAAATTAGTGCATTCATTCATTCATTCATTCATTTATTTTGTGGTACTGGGATTGGACTCAGGCCCTTGTGCTTCCAAGGTAGAGAGGAAGATTTTTTTTTTTTTTTTTTGAGACGGGATCTTGCTTTGTAGTTCAGGCTGGCCCTGAGCTCACTATGCAGCCCAGGCAAGCCTGGAACTCAGCAATCCACCTGCCTCTGCCTCCTGAGTGCTGAGATTACAGGCCTGAGCCACCATGCCCTGCACTGTGGTGTGTGGTATTGATTGCTGGTGGGTGCAAGTCACTACGCCCAGCATTGTATGTGGTTACCGGGATCGAACTCAGGACCTTGCACTTGCGAGGTGGGTGCCGGAACCACTGAGCTAAACCTCCGCCCTGAGAGGAAGATTCTTAATTGTGTTCCTTTTTGTTTTCAGAGACCACTAAGTTTTATATGACAGAGGTAATTATTCAGCCATCCCAGAGAAGTTTTCCCATCATATCAAGGTACAAACAACAAATGAAGTTTATTTTATAATGTCAAGTGTAGAATAATAGGTACAATTTATTGGGGATTCATTTTTATGTATAACTCTATTTGGAAAGGGAGGAAAGGTCTTTGAGGAAAGCTTTGAGGTAGTTGAACCAGACCACACATAGGAAAGCTTGAGGACTTATTTACAGTTTGCTTAGCTAATGGTATAGCCCAGTGATGGCAAACCTTTTAGAGCTTCAGTGGTATACACAGCCTACACTGCTATAGATGTGACACCACTGCTAAAGAAGTGTTTGTAATTTTCAAGTTTGTGTGTGTGTTGCACACGCATGTGTGCAGGTGTATGTTCCTTTCTGTGCCAGATATGCAGAACAGCTTAGGGAGACACTCTCAAAATTAAGAAAGGAGAAGAGAGGGCCGGAGACCTAGCTCAGTGGTTCCAGCACCTGCCTTGCAAGCTCAAAGCCCTGAGTTCCGTCCCAGTAACCACATACATTGCTGGGTGACTCACGCCCACCAGCAATCAATACCACATACCACAGTGCCGGGCGTGGTGGCTCACACCTGTAATCCCAGCACTCGGGGGGCAGAGACAGGCAGATTGCTGAGTTTGAGGCTTGCCTGGGCTACATAGTGAGCTCAGGGCCAGCCTAAACTACAAAGCGAGACCCTGTCTCAAAAAAAAAAAAAAGCGAGAAGAGAGAAGGTAGGAATGTAGGAATGCCTAGTGTGGGAGAAAAAATATTTTAAAAGTTACTTACCCTCTAAATCTACTAGTTTTTCTTTTAATCTTTTTACTCTATAAAACAAAAAAAATGGTAGCCTTAATTTGTTTATAGATATCCAAAAATTATGGCAACCTAATTTTAGCTTGAACTTTATCCTGCTTCAAATTCTTTCATTTTGTATTTAGAACAGTCACTTTAGAGAGATTTAAATGAAAAAAAAATGAGATAAAATTGTATTTGGGAAGAAATTTTGACTTTCCTTTGTAAGTTAGTTATTCATTCTTTAGTGTTACAGAACAAATGGAATATTGACTTGTTCTAATGTATTATTTTTAGCAGTGGGAGAAATAGGTTTGGGTGAAAAAATGACTAGAGAATATTTTTAAAAACATGAAGCAAACGCACACACACACACACACACACATATATGTTAAAATCCACATTAGCTCAGATTGTGAGGAGAGGGGCAGTGGGTACAAAAATATGACATGTTGATGGCTCTGCCTTTTGGGTGTCCTCTGGGTATTTTGGGCTTGTCTTGCTCGTTACTGCCAGAAGCACAGTGAGAAAATCAGTTTCTGTTCAAACAGGTCACAGTTTATCCAGAGTGTTGTTGCACAGTGTCTGGTGGAGCTCTCCTCAGCAAGAAGCACTTTTAGATACACTATTCAAGGTCAGGATGGCAAAGTTTACATCTTGGTAAGAAATTACTTCATCCTGGTTCACCCGCGATCTCAGAAGTGCTTTATGTTTTTCTCATTCTTTTTAATTTTCAGGTCTAGAACATAAATGGCCATCAGTTGAATTTTCACTGTTTAATTTAATGTAATTGAGCACCTTTGTGCTCCCTAGGTTCTACAGATATATAGAGAAAACTGACTCCTATCCCTTCAAGGTCCAACCATGAAGTATGGTTTTTATTCTTGGTTTACAATGACTTTTTGGTCAGTATAAGATGATTCTGTTTCATGTTTTTCTTCCTATTTGATACTTTTAACTTTAAAATATATTTTTTACTTGGGTGTTTGCAAATGCCTCTGATACCTTGAATTTTGAGAAGAATGCCGAGTTTTGGAACAGAGGCTCTATGGTTAGCAGAATCGTTTCTTACCAGTACCATAAGGCCTAATATTATACTGCTTCTATTCATAGAATGCTTTGCTGAAATGAATCAGCATTTATTAGGAAACCCACATCATGGCCCAACTATTTTATTCAACCAGTTAACATATGTTGAGTTTTCTTAATTGAAAAGCACCATTCTAAGTGTTCAAGTTAGAACAAGAACTCACAAGATAGTAAGGAAATAGGGTGGGAAAGAGAGGGGAGGGCCTGGGGTTGTAGTTAGAAATGGCCTCATACCTAGCCATCTGTTATGGAGACTCCCTGCTTCATTAATTCCTGAGGATTTCTTTAGAAAGTTAAAATATTTTATGACTGAAGCTGATTCTAAATCCATCTCACAGAGTCTTCAGTAAGTTCTTTGGTTTGCCTTACTGCAGGATTTTCATGTTGAAAATAAGGAGAAGGAACTTTTAAAATATGATCAAAATATTTTTAAAATTAATTTTTATTAGTACAAGTTTATAGTACATAATGGTTATATTCCTTGTGAAGAGTTGATACACATACATAACACATCTTAATTTTTTTAGCCTTTTCCAACCCTGTCCTAATAATATATTTAAATTGGAAAAGTTTATAAAATAGTACCTTCTCAAAACACATTAAAACAACATAAAGAAGGTAAATGTATTGTTCGTTCCCCCATCTTGTCCCCTTCCCTTCTACTGGTTTATGATGCTTGCCAGAGGTACTCATGTTAACCCCCTGATATGGATATTTCAGTATTCGTTCCTATCAATAAGATATGTTCCTATCGACTGTATGTGTATACTCAAGTATTTATTAAAAGTATTATATGAATATTATTTTTCTACAACATATTTTCTTTACATAACAGGTCATGAAGATTTTTTTTGTTAATGTGTGAGTCTGACAATTGGAATTTCAGTGTATAGCTGGCTGTTAAAGACAATGCTACAAGAAAATAATAAAAAATAATTTTTATAAAACAATTACATCTTATATATCCAGTCTCTGATGGGCATTAGGGCTATTTCTAAGATTTAGCTATTACATACTGAGCTGCTATAAAATAGGTGACATATGTTGCTGTGTATGAATCTTTTTGTTCTCTTGTATATATATCTAGCAGTGAAATAGCAGGGTCAGATGGAACATCTAATCTAGTTTTTTTCAGGAATTTCCACAGTGGTTGCACCAGTCTACATTCCCACCAACAGTGGAGAAAGGTTCCTTTCTTTATAAAATGGAGCCATAAAGAATAATAAATTAGACATTTATAGCTAAATGGATGCACCTTGAGACTGTACTCATAAGTTAAATAAATTTAAGACATAGATCTGTAAATACCATGTCATTTCTCTAGTGTGAGAAACTGAAAGTGTAAGTGAGGTCCAAAATGTATGATAGGCACTGTAAAATAAAAAGATAATATTAAAAGTTAATTGAGTAGGGGCGGGGGGAAGCAAAGAAGGGTAAGAAAAATTTGATGGTTAAGGAGGAAAAAAGCAGAAATAAAGCTCATAGGGGTTGAAGGGAGGGCAGGGGAGTGGGAAAAATAAGAATCAAGATATGTACAGGTACAAATTCCCTCTGAGCAATATGATCATGGATTCCTGAAATATACCAGTAAACTCAGTTTATTTTTAAAAAAGGCTAAAGAATTTTGACTGTAGATGTAGGAATATAATTTGCAGGCATGATTTTAGAGTCTGGTTTAAATACCTGCCTTGCCTCAAGCATGTTATTTAAGCCCAATAAGGATTATATCTATTTTATAAAGTTGTTTTCAAGAGAAAATGAAGTAATAAATGTAGAGCTCTAAATATAGTAAAAAATAATAATTTTTACACAGTTTACTGCAGCTTTAGAAACAGATCTTTCTAATCTAATGCAGCATTAGAATTTGTGGTGTTTTAAATTCAGATAATTATCACTTCATAAGAAACTACTACAGGGCTGGAGATTTAGCTCAGTGGTTCTGCCGCCTGCCTAGCAAGCTAGCAAGCACAAGGTCCCTGGTTCAATCCTGGTAACCACAGACAATGATATGATATTGGGCGTGATATCTCACTCCACCAGCAATCAGTACCACATCCCACAATGCTGGGCGTTTTGGCTCAGGTTTGTAATCCGAGCACTCGGGAGGCAGAGGCAGGAGGATTGCTGAGTTTGAGATTTGCCTGGGCTACATACTAAGCTCAGGGCCAGCCTGAACTACTGAACTACAGAGCAAGACCACCGTCTCAAAAAAAGAGAGAAAGAAAGAAAGAAAGAAAGAAAGAAAGAAAGAAAGAAAGAAAGAAAGAAAGAAAGAAAGAAAGAAAGAAAGAAAGAAACTCGTACTAATTTATCTCTTAAGGTAGACATTCTTGATGTCCCACCCAGATCTTGACTGAGCTGATCATCTATTCCTAGCCTGAACATTGTCAGATGCTGATAGCTATAGCTGTCCCGCTTCAGGCCTGTCCTTGGATGACAGATGATGCCTTGTCCTCACTGTTGTCCTGCCCATCCTTCCCCAGTTAGCCTGCTCTTAGTGGTTTGAACATAAAGCATGAAGTCTGAGGCCCTGTATCTCAAGGTGGGACAGACTTGGTAGGTCCAATTCAAGCTCTAGCTCTGTGCATGGTATACTGAAGCCAGAGCCCAGCAGAGCTCCCACTTTTCACCCGTGAGCAGCATTTTCCCCTGTGTCAAACCACTTCCCTTCCTGTCTTTGTCCTAAGCACGTCCTCTCAGTGAACACCATGTATCCAAATCCCAAAACACTTCCTCCAGCAGTGCATGGAAATATTCATCCTAGATGTGTTCTGGACTGCGTGTTGTCAATCTTACATTTTCTAATCTCATGAGGGAAAAGTTTTGATGGAAATTTTGATTGAAATTCTATATTTCATTAATATTAGTCATATTGACATTTTTTATTTTTGTTTATTGCATTTCTTCTTAATTCTGTTGCTGCTTGTTGCCTGTTTTTCTGCTAGACTGCCCCTTACTGATTTGTAGGAAATCTCTATATTATAAATAATGTTTTTTTGTATTAAATGTTTTCTCCCAGTTTGTTACCTTTCTTTAACATTATGAAATACTTTAAAAAGCCTACCCTACTAACAAATTAGATATGATTCTCCATTTTTTATAGTATTTCTTTGAGTAGTGATATAAAATATAGAGATTGTGGCACTATTCTCCTAAAATGAGCTTTTTCTCTTCATACCTTTAGCTCTGGCTTTTAAACTTAGACAGTTTGGTGGTTGAGTCTTTGAGAAGTTTGAAACATATCACAAAATTTCCCTTATTTGAAGACACATTGAAATCAGACTCCAACTCTGCCCGAAATGCTGTCAAGGTACTATACCAGCCATGCATCAAAAGTAGGAATGAAAAGTAAGTACTTTGTTTCCTTACTGTACATTATGTTTTAGTTCCTGTTGCCATACGATATTAATAAATTGATGCATTAAATGATTCTGTACCACTTGCCTACTTATGTTGCTGAATATGATTTTAAAGTAGATCAGATTACTACAGATGATTCATACTAACATGGAGAAAGTTTGCTTTTACATTAAAAATAATTGAACTTCTTTTGTAATCTCAGCAGTCATTAGGTATGGCTGTAGAACTAAATTGGACTAACAACTACAAATACCTGGTGATAAGCAGTTCCAGGCATTTGGGATAACAGTAGTGGACAGACATAGTCCCTGCCTCCTGAAGTTATCATTCAAACAGGGGAAGCAGACAGTAAATGATACCAGGCAAAGCAACTAAGAATGTTTTGGTCACACACTGTGTCCTATACTCATTTAAGGCCATAGGGGCTTCTAGAATATTTAAGGGAAACCACAACCCTGTAAAGTGGGTGCTGTTGTCACCCTTGTTTAAGGTGAACACACTAAGATCCAGGTGGAGGATTATGTGAAAATGAAGCAAAACAAGGTAGTTGGGGAATGGTAGGATGGGCAAAGGAGGTTGTCAGTTTAGAGTAAAAAGTCAGAGATGATTCCTCAGATAAGCTATTGGAGTGGAAAACTTCAAAGTAGTTAAATTGTGAGCCATGTCTGAGGGAAGAGCATTCCTAGTGGAGAGAACTGTAAATATTTTATTTGGGAAAATGGGAAGTTAGTGTATGTCTGTACTCTCAGATGGGTTTGATCATACCTGTACCAGGAACAGAGAGATACCAGTTTGGTCCCCCCTCCCCAGAAAGTAAATGAGACACTTTTTAAAGAATCATTGCTTTTTTTAAATTGAATTCTTTATTGGTACAATTTATATACATCTCACAATCACATATAACATTGGGGAATTTGTACCAGTGTATGACATAAGTTAATTCTCATTTTTACCCATATCCCTACCCACCCACACCTCCTCACCCCCTTTATACATACTTTTATTTTTTTTCTGTATCATATTTATTCCTTCCCCTCATTATATTCCCACACCAAATTTCCTATGGAAATCCCCCACTCTATAAAAGTTGTCATACTTTCTAGACCTCATTTGCATCTACAGGTGTTCATGTCAAAGAGAAGATCTGGAATTTGCCTATCTGTGATCTATTGATTTCACTTATTAGTATGTCCTCCAGTTGTCTCCATTTGCACCTAAATGGATCGATCTTGTCATTCTTTATAGCAGAGTAATACTCCATTTTATAAAAAAAAACACATCTTCTTTATCCACTCTCCAGTTGATGGGCATTTGGGTTGTTTCCAAGATTGAGAAGAATCATTGCTTTTTTAAAAAGTATGCAAGGAGGGCCAGAGGATTAGCTCAGTGGTTCTGGCACCTGCCTCACAAGCGCAAGGTCTTGAGTTTGATCCCTGGTAACCACATACAATGCTGGGTGTGGGGACTCATGCCCACCAGCAATCAATACCACATACCACAGTGCCAGGCGTGGTGGCTCACGCCTGTCATCCCAGCACTCGGGAGGCAGAGGCAGGAGGATTGCTGAGTTCGAGGCTTGCCTGTACTACATAGTGAGCTCAGGGCCAGCCTGAACTACAAAGCGAGACCCTGTCTCAAAAAAAAAAAAAAAAAAAGTATGCAAGGAGCCCAAATTATAAGATTCAAATACTTAAAAACATACATAATCTAAATGTGAAAGTTCTCTGTCATGACCCAGGGCCTTTGCACTGGACTCCATTAATTTGATTAATTAAATTTTGAAATGGGACCTTGCCAAGTTGCTAAATTTTCCAGGCTAGGCTCAAGCTGGCCATCTTCCAGTTTCACCCTCCCAGAAGGTTAAGATTACAGCCATGTACCACCATACCTGGCTTAGTATACTATCTTTTAGATTAGTTACCTTCTCTGTGCCATTTTTTTCCTCTAATAGCTTGGAAATAAAGGCTATTGTTTTCAAAACTTTTCTATGGTTAAGCTTAAATTTTTTTTTTTTTGAGACGAGATCTCACTTTTAGTTCATATTGGCCCTGAGCTCACGGTGTAGCCCAGGTAAGCCTCAGACTCAGCAGTCCTCCTGCCTTTGCCTCCCAAGCGCTAGGATTATAGGCTTGATCCACCAAGCTGGGCATTTGTGGTATGTGGTACTGATTGCTGGTGGGGGTGAGTCACCATGCCCAGTATTGTTGTATGTGGTTACTGGGGATTGAACCAGGGACCTTGAGTTTGCTAGGCAGGCGTTGGAACCACTGAGCTAAATCTCTGGCTCAAGCATAAAATTTTAATATGCATACTTAAATTAATTCCTTTCTACTATCAATATATAGATTTAACTGATATCTGTACTGTTCATCAGCACAAGAAAGTTTCACATTTCTATTCTTGATTCCTTTTTCACCTACTTTCTTGCCAGTATTGAGATAATCTGTAATTCTGGTCCTGATGACTGCTTTTCTTTTTCATGTATCAAGGCAATGATCTACACCATTTTGTTTTACTTCTTACTTGCACACAATGTAACTATAAATGCTTTTATGTTTTCTGGTTTTATAAGTATTCTGTAATAATGTATAATGTTTGATATGTTTTTAAAATATTTATAATAGTATTACTCTCTTCCTACAATTTGTTTTTTTCACTCAGTATAAAAATTTTTAAATTGATTTTATTGGTACATTTTATATACACATTGTGATCACAAGCAACATTTGTACCAATACCTGACAAGACTTAATTCTCACTTTTAATAATTCTTTTAATCTTGGACTATAGTTAATCCTTGAAGGATTGGAAATGTCTCGTATCTCTCTGTCTCTTTGAAAATCCTCAACATTCTCTTTTTATCTTTGGTTTTCTAAGATTTCATACAGATGTGTTTAAATGTGAGTGTTCACCCAAATTTGCATGTCATATTTATTCTTAATAGTACAATACTCTTTGTCAGAATAATAATTGTACTTCAAACCTTGTATTCTCTCCGTCAACTGTTGTTCCTTGTGTGTTAGCTTTTTTGTGTTTGAAGAGGAGTTGAGTTTAGTACCTCTTCTTCATGGCACTGCCTCATCCAGTTGCATCTGATGATCTGACTACAACTCCTTCCCTGTGGCCACCATGTCTTCCCTGCTCACCCTGATAAATACTTGTAAAAGACTTTAACACATACAGTTTTAAACATACACATACGGTATTCTGGTCATCTTTACATATGATAAACACAGTTTGATTGGTGCCAGTAGGCTCTTAGACTTCATGCACTAGTGAAAGAAAGTTGAAAGGATTTACTATTCTGGTCTTTTGGCAACTTAAGGGTATAGTCATAGATTCAATTATGATGCTACATTTTGTATTTGTTATATATAAGATCATTATACTACACTGCCTTTCTTGAGTGTAGGAGAATTTGATCTCTTAGCCCTATTATTTTACTCATTATTAGCAAATTCCTATGACACTGGGAGTAAAATGATTATAGTAAGTCATGTTCTGCTGTAGCTGATTAGAAGACCTTCCCCATGCCTTTAAATTTCAGGTGTCTTGGAAGAAAGTTGATATCTAATAAATGGATTTAATTATCTGTTGTATAAAGTATTTCTGTTGTGCTTTTCTTTTGATATATTTGGTCCTCTCTGTCCCCTAAGGTAGGAAAGACCTTTTATAAATGGGTGAACATGATTTGAATTACTTGCTTTGTCCTTTAAGGACATTAGTGTCTTCCTTTTTGGGTTCATGACTGAGCAAACTCTAGACTCTGGCATATTTTTGACACATGAGGTGGTACATTAACTATTTTAGATCGGTTGGCTAGAATACTTTTCTAGTGGAAGTATGGATTGCCAGATGGTAGTCTAAAAGAGGAAAATCGCAGATAAAACCATGGTTTTATTTCCTTGAACATTCACAAAAAAAGTGGCATATGATATTTTTAGGATGTTCTTTCTTTCTAGCAATCTTTCTCAACATTTTGAAATCTGTTGTTTTTTATCACTTTCCTCCTTGCTTCAACTAGTTTCTTATGTTGATGAACACCAATAGTTTCTTATTGTTTCACATTTTGTATTAGTAGTACGTTCTGTCTTATGCTTCAGCATTCTTTGCATCAGCATTTAGATCACATATATTAACTTTTTAGCTCTGGACTCTAAATTCTGTAGTATGTGCTAATTTGTCACTTCATCTATGGCCTCAAATTCTCTAGCCTGTGGGTGATTTTGTCCTCGGAGGACATTTGGAGATATCTAGAGGCATTTTTGGTTACAACATGGAGGACTTCTGTCATCTAATAAATAGATAGGAATTTCCTAAACATCCAGTGGTGAATATAACAGTCCCCTCTCCAGGCAGCAAAGGATTTTCTAGTGCCAAATGCCATCTGTACCAACATTGAAGTCCTGTGCTCTGTCTCTTGAAATCAAACTTTCTGTATATCATAGCTGACAGTTTTCTTAAAATTATTTTTAAATCAATCAGTGAGAGAAATTCAATTATGGTATGAACCAAAATCTCTGTAACTTCATGTTAACTTTAAATAAATGATATATTAGAGATATTTATTGTTACCTTTCTCTTTTTCTGGAGATAATATAGTAGTTAGATAACATAGTAGCTAGATAGTAGCTAGATAATATAGTAGTTCTACTTTTAATTTTTTGAGAAGCTTTTATGCTTTCTCTAGTAGTTATAGCACTTTTCACATCTATCATAACATCTATGCATCTATGCATAACGTTCTAATTCCTCTATATCCTTGCTAATATTATTTTCTGTTTTTCTTTTTGATACTGTACACTAATAATGCAGAAGCTGTAATTGTCTGAAATACTTTAATAAGGATATAAAAGTTTCCTTAGAAATCCCTTTCACATGTTAATCTGCAGGTACAACATTGTACCAAAACATATTCATCTAGAAACAATTCTTTATTATTAAGCAAGTTGAGAACTCACTTCTTCATTTGTAATTGGAAGAATTCCTCCTTTGGACAGTGTAAGTATATTGGCCTACAATAAAACTTATTTCATCTGGAATCCCTACAATAGTCATGAACCTATTTGTAATTGTTAAAGAGGAGACAGGAAATAAGACTATTATGTATAATAAATGTAAGCTTTTCTTCTGGAGACTCTAGCTTTCCTATAAAGAGCATCATCTGTTGGGATTGCTTCCTTTAGGACAACATGGTTTTCTCCTTCTAATAAAAGAGTGAGACAGGTATAGAAATGTCTTGTAAGGGTAAAAGGAGGAAGGGGGCTGGGATTAGTAGAATGAAGGTTAATGTACATATGAAATTATTTTTTTATTCTTAAAAATGTTTTCTAATTACATCTATTTCTGAGTCATCTCTGAAGTAGTTATCTTGACCATGTTAGAAAAGTTTGAATTTTTTTCTTTTGTATTGCTGCCTACCGTACTTGATATAGTAAGTGACTCCAGAACAAAACAAAAATTTCTGGCATAAAGGAATTTCACAGTGAAATTAGGAATACATAATATGCATGTGTGCACACATGCACACATGTACCCACATGCGTGCATGCGCGCGCGCGCACACACACACACATCTTTAAAAAGGCCAGAACTCATATAATGCCAATGTCTTTATTCTCCGTTAACACCAGAGACTGAGTAATTTACATATAACAATACAATATCTGAGATTGGGTCATTGACTTTTCAGATTCAGTGGATGCAAGTCCAAGACCATGCTGCCATCATATGCGGTGAGGCTAGTGAGGGCTCCGTCTCTGACACAAGCTGCAGAGTGCTGGGCAGAGAAAGGTGCACATGATTTTGTGATAGAGCCACCAGTACACGACAGCTGGTGAAGAATATGTGACTCATAGAGGGGCTGAAGATGTGAGGGGCTATCACCTCTTCATAGAAATGCTACCACTTATCTTTTCAAACTGTTAGGCTTTCCGCAGGAGGTTTTGTTAAAGAAAAGAGGGGTCACCAGTTGAAAACTATTGAGACACATTTTACCGGATGATGATCGAATCTGCTACATCATAGCAAAGTTACAATTAAAAAAAAATAACTACGTTGAGATTCTCATTGTTAGGATGAACTTGTTTTTGTCAGGCTGAAATTTACCTCCCCTAAACCCTGGTCCAGAGCTACCTAAAACTAGTCTGGATCTTTTTAATAAAATCCTACTGTTTTTCCCACAGGAAATTTAACCTTTTGGCGATGACCAGTGTAAACATATCACAGTAATATATTTAAAATTTAACCCTTTGATAGCTAGTGCAAACATACTATAACATCTAGGCAATATTTATTGAGATTAGTCTCTTATAAGGCTACAGAAACTATTGCAGTCAGTCTGTTTTAAGGCTATGGAAACTTAGACCAAGTAGTTGTGACAATTTCTCCTAGGTTGTCTTTTCCATGTTACATATCCTCAGCTTCAATGAGTTCAGCTTTCCTTTCTTTGCTTTTCCAGTTTCTTTGCTCTTGGCCCACTTTTTTTTTTTTTTTTTCTCCAGCAATGCTGGATCTAGAGTGTGTGATGCTAGAGGTAGTTCATAGTGCAGTGTTAGGCTCAAGGGCCTAAGGACTAAGGATGTAGGTTCTACCCACCCTAAGTAGTCCCGATAAAATAAAAGGAGCAGAAAGACACTGTTAGAAGCCCTTTTTGCTTTTCCTGTCTTTGCCTGTAAGGAATTGTTTTCTGCCCTGTGAAGCCCCTCTGCCACCCTGCCTTGGATCCAGCAAACAATAGACTGAAACCTCCAGAAACCGTGAGCTAAATAAACCTTTTCTCCTTTAACTTTGGATTCCAGTTATTTTGTATCAGCAATGAGAAAAGTAAGACATGTCCTAATTGTCATAAGATATTGCCATAGCGTCTTGTAACCTTTGCTAAGACTGGGGCTGGAGGGTGGTTAGGAAAGAAGCTAGAGCTAGGGAATACATCCTGCAAGACTCCTGTAGGTGCAGCAGACTTCATCACAGTCTGCTTGGGAAGACAGATAAATTCATAATTTTCTTTCTTTCTTCTTTTTTTCTAGACAGAGTCTTAGCATGTAGTTTAGGTTGACCTTGAGCTCACTCTGTATTCCATGCTGGCCTTGAACTCAATGTGATCCTTCTGTCTCAGCCTCCCAGTTCCTGGGAATATAAGCAACTGCCAACATGCACAGTAAATGCAAAATTTTCAACCTGATCAGTTTTATGAACAGATATGTGGCACTAGAGAGCAAATCATAAGATTCTGTGAAGAACTGGTGTTTGACTGCTTACTGATGGACAAGAAGGGGTTAACTAGGTGAAGAGAAACTAAAGGGAAGAGAAATATCCCACCTGGGGTGGGACCAGCACAGTAAATACCAGGGAGGGAGAAAGAAGGTCAAGCTGGCTGTAATGGAGAGAGTAAGAAACAGGAGTAGATGAGGCAGAGCCAGACTAATTCAGGTCTGTAAAGAACACTTGAAATAATTTTGGGTGCTTATCCTAGGAACAATAAAAACCTACTGAACATTCTGTCTAGAGAGAAAGACTATTGTGACAGCCACTTAGAGAATTGTTGGATATAGGTAGATCAGATAAGTGTCTACTACAGTAGCCCAAGAAAGTGATTATAGTTTCAACACCTGGTGATGGTAGCTGAGTCTTCTAATGGATTCTTCGTAACTAACTGCAGTTGCTTGGAGATTGATGAAATTTGGGAAAAGAAACAGTGTTTATTGGGGTAGATATCATTACAAGAAGGTCAAATTTTAGTAGAATAAAAAGAACTTTAGTTTTTACATATGTTGGATTTGAGGTGACTTCAAGACTCTCAGGAACAAGTAGCAAGTAGAAAGTTAACGTAGATCTAGAGTTCAGATGAAACTTTACATTTGAATTTTTAAATTTGTGAATTATCTGCATAGTAGTGCTAATTGAATGCAAGGTATTGGGTAAGAGAAAATACAAGACTGAGTAGTGGAGAGTGCCCACATTTAGGGGCCAGAAAAGGATGCTGAGTCTGAGAAGGCAATAGAGGAATGAGCAGAGAGGTAGGAGGAGGCAACAGAGTGTTGTGTTACAGAAGCTAAGCAAAGAAAATGCTTATAGAAGGAGGAAGTGGTTCAGGTCTGAATGTAAAATCCATTAGAGTTCTTAGTGACTCTAGCATGCTTTATCTGTGACTGGGCTGAGAGCTGGACTGGGAGGGGTATGCGACAGACAAATATGGAAGCTATTTCAGAATACTGGCTCTGAAGATTAGAAGAGGTATGAAATGGACAAGAACAGGCTGGATGTAGATAGAGGAGTCAGATCTACCCTCAGTGCATCTAAAAGCTAGAAGGAAGCCTTGTGTTGAAGAGAGAGAGTTATACTTGAGAAGGAAGAGAAGGCTAATCAGGTAGAGTTCTAAGAGGGACTAATTATCTCAGCCTCTTCTGCAGCAGCCATCCCTTGGAACAGTGATAACTTCCCTTTTGTGACAAAAATGAAGGAGATCAGAATTAGAGTGTATGGAGTAGGTTTCCGTAATAGGTTTCAGGAAGGAGGAAAAAAAAAGTCCTCTATTGGATTCTGTTTTATCTGTAATATAGCAATTTAAGGAAGCCTAAGGGAGGAATTGGGCATAAAGGACAGTTAGAAGTTTGAGAAGATGGGAGATGATTTTAATGATTATTTGGAGAGGAGGTGACTAAGATGACCAAGGATATATTGATAGGCATTGCTCATGGCCCAGCTGAGGTTTTTTGATCACAGATTTTTATAGTGATGTTC
>PVIC010007601.1:0-50480 GCA_004025085.1 Thryonomys swinderianus | reverse complement strand
CCGGAGGGTTAGCTCAGTGGTTCCGGCACCTGCCTCACAAGTGCAAGGACCTGAGTTCAATCCCTGGTAACCACATATAATGCTGGGCGCAGAGACACGCCCACCAACAATCAACACCGAAACCACAATGCCGGACGTGGTGGCTCACGCCTGTCATCCCAGCACTCGGGAGGCAGAGACAGGAGGATTGCTGAGTTCGCCACAGCTTGCCTGGGCACCATAGTGAGCTCAGGGCCAGCCTGAACTACAAAGCAAGACCCTGTCTCCAAAAAGCAAAAAAAAAAACAAAACAAAACAAAACAAAAAACAACCCAGATATAATTATTTGGAAAAGAGACCAGCCCTTCCAGGCCCTGTCCCCCCCTTCTTTGTCCCCCAAAGTCAGAGGTGGTAGAGTTTCTGGGCCCTGTGCATTAGGCTGCCGAAGAGGAAGTCTTCTGGACCTCAGAGCTGGCTGAGGTGAGCACAGGGGTGAGCTGCCTGCACACCAGCCCAGGCAGAGGGGAGGAGGTGTTTGCAGACTCCAGGAAGAAAGCAGGCTCCTTTCTCGACAATGGGGGAAGAGATAAGCACATTTTATTATTCTATCAGCACATTAAATGCCACCAGTACAAAGTGTATGTTCTGCTGTGTTGGTGTCTGATGCCGTGAGCTGAGCTCCAGGAATGCTCCCCTAGTGACGTCACTTTGGGACACTTTACAGATGGGACTTCTGGAGACCCCTGTTGCAGCCCTGTAGGGAGCTATGAGACAGGGGCCACTGCACAACAAAGCTGCCTGCTTTGGGCACCTGGCATTTTACTCCACACTGAGCCCCTGCCAATACAGAGACTGAACCACTAGCTCAGATAGGTTGGTTCTTACTCCACCCTATGGCCCTGGGTTCCTCAGCATCTCAGAGCTGGTGATGAGTGTATTCCCCGCCCAGCATCTGAAGAGGAAGGTATCACAGCACAAGGCGGGCTCATCCCCATCTAGTGGCCTATAGGACGGCTGAGCACCCATGCTTGATACCACAGCAGCCTCTACCAGCCAGGAGGGAGGGGATGGATCTTCCAAAGGCTGGAGTAGTTTTGTCTCTCAGGTGACATTTGGCGATGTCTAGAGACACCTGTGTCCCATGACCTGGGATGCTGTAGCACACGGTGGCAGAGACCGTCTTCATGTCCACACCACAGGTGTGCAAATCGGGGCTGGAAGTGGTCGACTTACAGGAAATGCTACAAGCTTGACATCGATCCTTGTGGAATTTGTGATCCCACTTTATAGTAAATCAGCCAGAGTGCACAGCTGAGTAAAGGCAGAGGGGGACTTGATTTATAATTTTGGGGTGGTGATGATTGGGGGTGTGGCTTCCCCACTTGACTATGAACTCCAGGACCACAGCGTGTGTGAGAGGGGTCTGTAGAACCTGACAAAGTCCCCGGGCCTCAAGGAGGTGCTAACGAGCAGGTGTTAATGGAGTCGAATGAAGCATGACTGAAACAGCAGTGTGGCACAGTGGGTAGGTGCAGGTGCTGTGGTTAGAAAGCAACCCACGCTGACTGAGGTCGAGGTATGTCTGCTTCAGGATGTCGTGTTGGGCTGGCGCTGATCTTTATTGGCTCAAGACAGTGGACTGTTAATTTTTTTTTTTTTTGGCTTTTTGAGACAGTGTCTCGCTTTGTAGTTCAGGCTGGCCCTGAGCTCACTATGGTGCCCAGGCAAGCCGCCGCGAACTCAGCAATCCTCTTGTCTCTGCCTCCCGAGTGCTGGGATGACAGGCGTGAGCCACCATGTCCGGCATTGTGGTATGCAGTGATGATTGTTGGTGGGCGTGTCTCTACGCCCAGCATTATATGTGGTTTCCGGGATCGAACTCAGGGCCTTGCACTTGTGAGGCAGGCGCCGGAACCACTGAGCTAACCCTCCGGCCCCTGGACTGTTAATTTTTCAGGAGTTTTGCAAGCTGGTTGTCAAACACCCCTTTAAAACGAGTAAGTTATATAAAGTTACTATTAAACAGGTTCTATTTTTAAGAAGGCCATAAAACTCATCATTTCCTAATCATATTCCATTTTGTTGGAATCTCTGGTCTCTAAGTTATTTATGTCTATTGGAAGGGTCGCCAGACTGTCTGTGAAAGGGCCTGAGGGTGAACAGTCTGGGGGCCAGGTTTTTCAGCGGTTTGCTGAGGTCCTTCACTCTTCCTAGGCCCAAGGCGGGACTGTTTACACCAGGGAAGGGGTTGAGTGCCGTAAATCAGGGCTTTCCTTTTGGAAGCTGGCTGGTTGTTACACACTTACAGGGCACCACTCAATGCAGCACTGAAGACACTGAGCTGTACTCTGCCTGGCTTGTGGGTGCAGTGTGCCAGGGTCTGGGAATATCTGTGCCTTCCTGCTGTGCTGTAAGCCTCTCAAGTTCAACCTCAAGTTCTTTGCAGAGCCTGAATTCCTGCTGCACCATGGGTGATTCGGGTGCATGGCCCACCTGTGGAAACTCAATGGGTTTGTGTCTCTAGACACAAGGGAGCTTGGGGTGGGGGTACAGGGGGCTTGGTGACCACTTCCCAGTCCAGTCTAGGAGCCGAGGACTTGACCATGACAGACTGAGGATCAGCACCAGGCTACTTCACGCAGCAACTCATGAGGACTTTCCTAAGCACCAGGGATTCTGTGGCCTCGTATAGTCAGTCATTGTCCTACTGGCTGAGCCCTGGCAATGGTGGGAGTTGGCAATCCTGGCTTCTACCTTCAAAAAGTTTTTTTTTTTCTTGAAATGTCTTGCAGTATCCATTTTGCTGATTTCAAACTAACATCAATAAATATTACTATTTAGACATGAATTCCGTATCTTCTTCCTGAGTGCCTACCTGGGAAAGCATAAGACATTTTTTGTTGTTTTTTTGAGACAGGGTCTCGCTTTGTAGTTCAGGCTGGCCCTGAACTCACTATGGACCCCAGGCAAGCCTGGAACTCAGCAATCTCCTGCCTCTGCCTCTCGAGTGCTGGGATGACAGGAGTGAGCCACCACGCCCGGCACTGTGGTATGCAGTATTCATTGTTGGTGGGTGTGAGTCACCATGCCCAGCATTGTTATGTGGTTACTGGGGATCGAACTCAGGACCTTGTGCTTGCGAGGCAGGTGCCGGAACCACTGAGCTAAATCTCCAGCCCAAATAAGACATTTTTATTATCTTCTAAAATTGGCAGAGGAGTGGGAAAAACCTGGATATTCCTTGCTGTTGACAGATGACCCACTGGACCAGGTGGCCTTGGGGATATCCACAACAGCCCAGAAGAAATCGAGGATCTTTTCATGCCAGCTGATCCCCCTGGTTCTGGAGTTTGGGTACAGGGCTGTCTCTGAAGGGGACAGCACTATTCTGCCTGCTACCACTGCTGTTCTACTTGGTGACTTTGACCTGGTCACATGCTTTTCCTTCCAGGTGGCCACATGGACCCCTCACTGGCCTCCTCCTCTGAGGCCATGTGCCTGGCACATTCAGTCCTTGCATGTCCTTGTGGCCCGTGGGCCTCAGTTTCAGGGCACTGCTGCTCAGCCCCTGGGCCTCTGCACCAAGAGGCAAGTGAGCAGCTTCCGGCATAGGCCATGCTTCTGCCCTCTCTGCGCCCTTTCCTGGAGTACCTTCCCGGTCTCTGCCTGTTCCCAAAGACCTCTTGGGGTAGGAATAGGTATCTGCAGCCATGCCGTATCCCCTCCACACAGGCTCAGGTACCCTCTTTCTTTTCCTGTAGCTCCATGCAGTGGGCCCTGTTTTTTGTTTTGTTTTTGTTTTTTGGTTTTTTTTTTTTTTTGAGACAGGGTCTTGCTTTGTAGTTCAGGCTGGCCCTGAGCTCACTATGTAGCCCAGGCAAGCCTTGAACTCAGCAATCCTCCTGTCTCTGCCTCCCGAGTGCTGGGATTACAGGTGTGAGCCACCACACCTGGCTGTTTGTTTTTTTGAGACAGGGTCTTGCTTTGTAGTTCAGGCTGGTCCTGAGCTCACTATGTAGCCCAGGCAAGCCTAGAACTCAGCAATCCTCCTGTCTCTGCCTCCCAAGTGCTGGGATTACAGGCGTGAGCCACCACGCCCAGCAGTGGGCCCTGTTTTTATAGTGTCCTCCACCTTAACTCCATGCTGTGTGGGCAAGTCATAGGTTCTGGAAAGTGGGCTCAAGCCTGAGTCGCTCAGTGAGGTTGGGCGAGTCATTTATGCTCTCTGTTCCCCATCTGGAAGAATGGATGATGACAGTACCTATGTCATAGGGTTGCTGTGAAAAAAGGAAAAAATAATGACACGTGCTGCCAAAATTCTCTGTCCACTGTGGCTGTAAGAGTAATTGCTACTAATACCCCAGTGTCTGGCTGCAATCAGTGTAAGGCCAGATCTAAGTGAAGGACTGAATGCTTTCAGTCTAACCCCAAGTCTCAATGCACTGGGCCTAGGCCATCCCCACGCCCACATCTATGTCAGGAGCTGCAGCCTCATTGAAAGAATGGGTTCAGGGCTGACCTTGGAGACTGTACCTAGTTCCTGGCCCCTGCCCTCTGGCTCTCCAACCAGCTCTCTGCTTCCTGGCTGCCAGGCACTCAGCACCCTTGCTCTGCTGTACCCTCCCACCGCCACACTCCTGCTGTCACAGGCCCACAAGCCGGAGCCAGCTCATCACGGACTGAACCCTCCAAAAGCACAGGCTGACAGCCTTTCCTCCTTGAAGCTGACTTTCTCTGGCAGTTCTGTTGCAGCTAAGCAAAGCTAACATATTCCTTCTTCCTTGATGGTTTCCTGCTGAGGTTGAGGGCTCGAAGAAAATTTCAGCAAATTGTGCAAAATGAGTCTTATTTGTTGAGGGATGCAGGATGTGACCTGCCTTCCACCACCTGTTTGTCCCCAGCTCTGGCTGTCTGTTCTGGGGAGAGTGGGCTGGCAGCACCTGGACTCCATGACTTGTGGGCTGAGCTCATGCTAAAACATGCCACACACACACGCGTGTTCAGGACAAAGGTACTGTTGCTTAACCAGAAGGCAAACGTCTAGGGGCATTAAAACTATTAACTGCAGCAGTGCCTGGAGGTAGAATGCCGGCCCAGGAGCTGAGCACAGACTGGGTGGCCTCAGGTGCTGCGGCTGGAGACGACAGGAAGGGAAGGTTTCTGCTTCCAAGGTGGAGCCAGTAACAGTGGTTCATTCCACCGTGGCTCTTCCACCATGTGCCTCTCTTGAGCCAGTGGGATCTGGGAACACAGACAGGGACGAACGACCAGATTGGGTGAAGAAGCTGAACAGTTCGGGCAGTGGAGCTAGTGACGATCACTTTTCGGGGAGGGGACTGTGTATCCAGGGCTGGAGAAAGGAGAGAGGCAGGGAACCTGTACCCTCTTCTTAGATGTTTGAGGACCTCCTCAGAGCAGGGAGAAGAGGCCTGCAGAGGCAGAGAGCGAGGGCACATCTGCAATTCCAGGAAGCTGTCTGAGGCTCTCATCTGGCCAGCCCAGCCACCACCCCTCCAGCCCAGCGCCCCGGTGGCCACTTGGTCACACCTCGACAGTCGGGTGATCGATTGATTTTCCTCCCGAGCTCAGCGCAGGCCGGCAGGGTCGCGGGACGCACCGACTGCTCCATCGCCTGGGACCACTAGCCCGCTCGGTGCCCGCCGGTGCCCTCTGGGGAACCGGGAGCCACCACCCCGCCGCTCCGCGCCCCCCGCCCACATTCCGGGCGGGCCCAGGCCTGCTGGGGCTCGAAGTCCCAGCCCCCTCCCCAGGGCCACCCCTCCCGTCGGGCCGCGCCCGCCTCCGTCCCCGCCCGGCCGGCCGCGGACTCCGCCTGCCTGCGAGAGGGAGGCCGGGCCGCGGCGCCGTTGCCGCCATTGACGTCAGAGAGGCGGGCACATGACCCCGCGGGGACCAATCGCGCGCGCGCTCCCGCTCCCGCAATCTCCCCGGCGGCGCGCGGCCCCCGCCCGCAGGCGCTCGCGGACGATCGCGGACACACGCACCGGTGGCACCGCGCCGCGCGAGGCCGAGACACGCCCGCGCCCCGGCCCCTGGCGCCACCCCCGCCTCGTGCCCCAGCCCCGCGCCCGCTGATCGCCTCGCGCCACCATGCACCCGACGCGCTAGGAGGAAGCCGGCCGCCCGCAGGAAGCCCGGCGCGGTTGCCGTCGCCGTCGCCGCCCCCGCCCCGCGGCCGCGCCCCTCCCCGCAGGCGCCCCCCTGCTCCACGCCCCCCCACCTTCCCGGGAGGTGGGGGGGTGCGGGCCCCGGATCGGGCACCGGACTGCCCCGTTCGCGCGCCCGGCCCCCGGCCCCCGTCCTCCGCGCGCGCGCGCGCCATGGATGTGACCAGCAGCTCGGGCGGCGGCGACCCCCGGCAGATCGAGGAGACTAAACCGCTGCTGGGGGGCGACGTGCCGGCCCCCGAGGGCACGAAGATGGGCGCTGTGCCCTGCCGCCGTGCCCTCCTGCTCTGCAACGGGATGAGGTACAAACTGCTGCAGGAGGGCGACATCCAGGTCTGTGTCATCCGGCATCCGCGGACCTTTCTCAGCAAGATCCTCACCTCGAAGTTCCTGAGGCGCTGGGAGCCGCACCACCTAACGCTGGCCGACAACAGCCTGGCGTCAGCCACGGTGAGTCGCTTCGCGCGGTGGCCGGAGGCTTCCCACGCGGGCCCCCGCCCCCGCCTACCCACCGTCGGGACCCGGCGCCCCTGCGCCGTCCCGGGCGCAGGCCTGCTCGCCGACGAGCCGCGCGCCCCCCTTCCTGGTTCGTGCGCGGGGCTGGGGTCGGACTTGGTTCCTCGGATCCGCCGCCGGGCTCAGGAGAATCAGAATCCCGGAGACTTGGTCCGTCGGGGCTGGGTGCCTAGGGACCCTCGGATACCAGCTCCTACGTTGTGATGGTCGGGACCGTAGGGTGGACCTAGGTTGGGCCCCGATCGTGGTGGGGGCCTTCTTTCTGCAAGTGTGAGGCCCACCTGGACCAGAGCCACGGGAGAAAACTGACATGACCCTCAGTCCCCATCAGAACCCCCCCAGACCCAAAGAATTTGCGAGAACCAAATCCTTTCTTTGCTTTAGGGACCTTTATTCTTTCTTCCTTTCTTTTTCTTTCTCTGTCGGTTAGACAAAAACTGGGTGCTTCCCTTTCTGAAAATCTCCTTCGCACGTTGGGAGCTTGGCAGGGGGAGGGGGCCCTCTCAGACCCAGGGTGGCCAAGTTTTGGGTGGCAGCTGGGGTGGCCAACCCCGGCCCTGCCCGGGCTGTGTGTAGCCTGTGTGTAAAAGCCTGTTTTGCCGTGGAGGTCCTGTTTTGTTCGGGTTATTGTTTTTCACTGGATGGCTGGGCCGGGTCAGCTGGATGAGATGCAGAGGAGAATCGCTGAACTCTTACTGAAACCGAATCTGCAAATGGTGGCTTTCTTCCTCTCTGAGAGAGACAGCTGTGGTGGGCTCCGGGGCAGAGTGGGGGTGGCGGCTAGGAATCTGAACAGGATGCTTTGTGTTTTGAAACAAGGACAGTTTCAAATACGGGCTCTGACTTGGCCCGAGCTTGGCTGTGGGGGTCCCATCCTCCTAGGAGAGGGGTACACTACCCTTGCTTTGAATGCACCCCCACCGTGGACTGCTGTGATCCTGTTTACTAAGCACAATGAGAGGGGGCATAATCCAGTGCCTGCCCACACCTGTGCCAAGAAAGCCCAGCCAGGAAACAGTGTCGCTTTACATGGCATGTCACAAACGTGTAGTGTGTGTAGACATTTCTCCGGCATCCATGTTCCCTTGGTGGTGTGTCACAGGCCATGATACATGTCCCAAGGAATGGGGAGGTGGAGAGTTTGCCCAGGAACCTTACTCCTCAGATCTCTGCGACCCCCCCCCCCCAACTCGAGCCTACGAGGACTTTTGTTCTGAATAGCGCCTGCTTTTCTCTCCTGTGGGCCCGCTGGTGCAGTCTCTGCAAGCTGCTTCTCTGGGTAGGATCTTGGGCTGTGGAGAGGTGCCTGGTCCTGCTTCTAGTCTGGTGCATGGTCCCAGCCTTGATTTGAGCTACAGGCCTTGGCGTTTGGCTTTTTATACCATGGAGGGGGAGCCCCAAATTAGTGAGCATGGAGCATTTCGACTTCACAGAGCCCTATGGCCTGGGTACCTCTGGCAGGGGCTCTGAAACCCTTAGGTCTGGCTTTGGAATTTTCACCTGGCCAGGGGGAGGGGCTTTATTGGGCTTTGTTCTTTTTCTCCTGCCACCTTTGTAAGGTTGGAGGACGAGGAAAATGGTTGAGAGGACCTATGTTGGGAGGCGCAGGCTGAACCCCTCTCCCCCAGGAGAAGTTAGGGGTGTTGCTGGGCTGCTGGCCTTCCTGGCTTGGGGCAGATCAGCTCTGGAGCCAAAAGGCCCCCCACTTGGGTTGCTCCAGAGGTGTATTGAAAGACAGGAAGGAGAAGGGAAGCCACATGCTAGGTTCTTAAGCAGGCCCATGCCCTCCTTTGCCAGCCAAGGTGGGCAGCACTCTCAGTACCGTGGGTCTCTTGGAAGGGCCCTGTGATTTCCAGTCCCACTGGAACTAAGGCTCCTGTGGGGCAAGTTTTGTTTTGGCGGAGCCTTGCTTTGGTATTAGGAAATGTGGAAAGAGGAACTGAAAGGAAACAACCAATGGGCTGCCACAGTCTCCTGTCCCTGCCCTTCATCACAGAGCACTCCAGGCAGGGGTGGCCTCCCACTGGCTCTGTGGGGAGATGCAGCGGGGTCCTGGCTCCCATGATCTCTAGGGCTAGGAGGGTGAGGTGGGGCTGCTGTGGACAGCCCTGCCAGGGTAGTGGCCTGCAGATCAGAGGAGGATCAGAGTTGCCACCCAGAATCTTGTACTGTTGTGAGACACCTGGTTGATGTCCAGGCTCTCAGGGAAGTGAGGAGCCCTTTGGGGTTTCCCTGAGGCCCGCCAGGCATTATGTAATATGTCTGCATTTCCGAGTGTAACCCAGGCCCTCTATTGGGAAATATTAGCCCTAGTGAAACAAAGGTGAACAGGAGCCCTCCGCTGCCAGGGCTCTGCAGTGCCCCCTGGCCCAGCCTGCAGCTGCCCACACAGCAGGGCTCTTGCATGCGGGGTCGTAGCTTTCCAGGAAGCATGGGTCACTTGTGTTTTAAGCCTGGCTCAGAACTGTCTGGTCATTATTTGGTTAACTGTGTGGGATTCAGGAACAAGACCAGAGTGATTGATCTGGATTCAAACCAATAAACAAACCAAATACACTCTTGCCCAAAGCGCCTGCAGAGTCTGTCTACACTGATCCAATTAACTGAATCATGAGAGATAAAGACCAGGCTTCTCGGACCACAGCTGTATTAGGCTGGGGTGCATGCTTATGGGGCCTCCAGTCCCCCCTGGCAGGCAAATCTGACAGGGTACACCCCTGAGTCTGGCCTCCATAGTTCCCCATCAGGAGATCCCAAAGGAGACCCACGCCCCTGCGGGCCTGGCGGTAAACTTTGCCCTCTGAGCCTCCTCTCCCGGGCTGGTTACTGATTAAATCCTTGCAGAGGGACAGGGTGTTCCACACTGCCAGGTAGATGCTAGGAGACTTGGGCTCGGAAGGCTCCTGGACAAAGAAGCTCCCAGGCTGAAGAGGGAGGGGTCCTGGGATGCACCTGTGCTGCCCACACTGTGCTTTGGAGGTGCTGGCCCATTCCCCCTCTTGCATCCCAAGTCCCCAGCTCCCTGGCCTCCCAGGGCCCTTGGTAGCTGTCTCCATGATGTGAGTTGTCACCAGCAGCCAGGAGCTCTGCATAAGCATCCAAGCTCGACAAGACCAGAATCCATCTTGCTGAATTTGATCACCTGCTAGACATGTTTGTCCACGTTGGAGGGCTTTGTCTGCGGGCTTTGTTTCCCGTGCACCAGAGAAGCACAACTAAGCTGCTGACCTCACGGTGCATCTTACTTTTCACAAAGAGCATATGGTATTTCAGAATGGTGGGTCTGGTCCACAAAATCCTCCTGTGTGTACCATGCCAGGGTTGGGATGTTAGTGACCTCAGCTTCTGTATCCTCCATGTCTGCTTTTAAATTTGTAGTCCTTGATTGCAGTGTTTCCAGGCATGTCAAGGAGTAGAAATGGGAAGCCTCTTTATTCTCCTATGTCTTTAGCCCTGTGTTGGGGGGAGGGCAGGATTCTGTCCAGCAAAGGCCGAGACCCACTGTTTGTCATATCTAGAGCTGTGGTTTCTACTTAAGGATCAAAACTCATGTCCTCTGGAGTGTCCCCAGCCCGAGCCCCTCTGTGCGGTACATGCTCACGAGTCCATTCTTCATCTTTGTTACACACCCTCCTGTGTGTGCCCATCCTTCCTGCCTTTGACGTCATAGTCAGTGTTTTTCGTGGCACTTAGTAAACGTGAAGAATTTTTTAAAATTTGTCATGGGAAGATTTGGAGAGCATTGGACTCGCTTCCTGGATAATGTGTCTTTCCGAATGGGGGTGGGGGTGGGGCACCAGGGCTCCCCGCACAGTTGAGCCCCATGAATTGCTCCTGTGCCCTATCCAGATGCACAGAATTGTGCCAGTACTGGTTGTGGCATCTCGTCCCGCGTTCCTTACCGACTTGACCATTTGAGCCACACCAGAGATGCAGGGTCCCTGGCTTCACTGAGCCGGGTGCTGTAGCCAGGACCCCATTTTCTCCAGTGCCTGGCTGGGGCTTTTGTTGGCTGGATATTTGAGATGGGCCAGTTATGCCTTTGGTTAAAGGCTCAGGTGAGATTATGCAAGGCAGCCCAGCCTGCGGTTCCCTTCCGTGGGGCGGAACAGATCCCGCTTGGCTGTCAGAGCGAGGGGCCGGGATTCTGAGGGCCAGCTTCTGGTCTGTGACCGAGTGTTGCTTCCCCGCCGTGGGCCCCACTTCACCCCACCTTAGGGTGGGCTCACCTAACCTGCGGTGTGGGAACAGCTGCGCAGTATTCATGTCCTGTTCTCCCGAGTACCCTGAAAGAGCTTTGTGAGATGCAGTCCAAATGGGAGAGGTTTTGCCATTAAAAAGTATAGAGATGAACAGTGCACTGGGGATTGTACAGGGCTTTGAGCAGATCCACTGTGTATGAAGGTGATGAGATGGTTGCAGGAAGTTTAAGAAATATTCCTTAGGAGGCACATTCTACTTTCTTTACCCCCCCCTAAACAGCCCAAATGCAATTTTTACAAGGCATGTGACAAGGGTGGAGGTTGCCCTCCTTCTCCCCTCACACCCCTCTCTGCTGCCAGGCAGACCCCACTGCTGTCCGCCAGGCAGACACTGCTACCCATTGGTTACCTCCTTGCGGACCACGCAGGACTGTTCTGTTGTTCCTCGTACACTGTTTGGAGATCCTTCAAGATCTGGGCTTTCGTGGCTGCCTTGCTCTTTTTCAGTGATGCATACTTTTCCACCATCCAGGCACACCAATGGTAGACCATGCCTTACTAATGATGGACATTTTTGTTAGTTTCAGTTGTTTTCTATTTCAAACAAGACATTACATTTTTATTTAGTAGGAGTTGTTTCTTTTTTGAGAATTTGAATACTTGCTTGCTTTTTGTGATGGAGTCACATCTTGGTCTGGCTGATTGTTCCTGTGCATGGAGTCCTGCAGAGGGCCAGGCAGTCAGTCCTCCTGGGAGCTGAAAGGACCCAGATAAACGGGGATTTGACAGTGTTGCTGACCTCTACCTGGCACCCAGGGATCTGAGCTGCATCACCTGAGGTCATCATTTTTGTCCCTGGACTTCCTGCTTTCTCCAGCAGGGAAGCCAGGCAGCCCAGCCCCAGGGCAGAGAAGGGGGAAGTGAGAGTCTCTTCTCACTCCTAACAGTGTGTTCAGCAGGCCCAGCAGACTATGCTTGCCTGGTTTGTTGTTGTTTGGGTTTTCTGAGGGTCTCTGCTGTGTGGTCCTGGCTGGCCTTAAACTCATGCTGTAGACCAGGCTGGCCTGGGACTCACTGCAGTCCTCTGGCTTCAGCCTCCCCAGCACCGCGATGACACGTGTGTGGACATGTGTGTGTTCGTCTGTGTCAGGTGTGGAGCCTGCTGCTGTGTGTGGAGGCACAGAGGGGTTGCAGAGATGGGAGTTCTGGGGCCGACACCAGTCTCCAAGAGCCGTCTCTACTCCACGTGGGTTGTGCTGCCAGTGAGCTCTCGAGGGGCACAGTTGGGGGGTGTGGGGGGACATGGGTTGGACATCAGATGGTGAGTTCAGTCTGGTCACCATCCTGCTGCCCCTCAGTTCAGTGGGCATCGCAGGGTGTCCCTCACCCCCTCAGTTCAGTGGGCATCGCAGGGCGTCCCTCTCAGGTGACGTCCGGGTTAGCTGGAGTAAGGTCTGCAGTTTGCACTGGTCCATTCATTCATTCGTTCATTCACAAGTAGCAAGTAAAAGTGAAAGGTGCTGATAGGGATCCTGGAAAAACATAGCAGGCAGGTAGGTGGCTGCTCTGGACAGGCGGTCAGGGCAGGAGTCCTGTGAGTCCCAGAGGGAGAGGATCAGCGCAAGGCCCCAGAGCTGGACTGCACCAAGATCACCAGCAAGAGCCAGGTTGGCGTGCTGTGCTTGAGCGTGCACCTGCTCTGTGTGAGACCCAGGTCTGATAAGAGAAATTACCTGGAAAGGGGTGGGCACCCCAAATGCCCTGTAGTCAGTGTCCTTCCTTCTCCTCTAGAAATGTTATCTGTTCAGGGGTTCGGTGAGCATCCGGATGAACTGGGTGTCGGGCACACCGGCAGCTGCTTGCTCCAGCAAGTTTCTATTGTATGGCTTCTGTTGTGTTTCTTCTTCAAAAATCCCAGCTTCTTCCCAATATACAAGTAAAGAAGAGCTTTTTAGCAGTGCTTTAAGAGGCTCACAAATTATGCACCTTGCAGAACTTCTGAGAACCAGCTCCCATTGCCAATAACTAGGTTCCAACAATGCTGGGATCTAGACCCGTAGGTGGCTTTGCTGGGTGCCAGCCTCTGGCCTGCGCTGGCCTTATTCCTGGCTCTGTGCACCCGCTCGGCTACGTCCCAGGCCCTCCTGTCCCGCCTCGGGCAGTGACCTGTGGGAATCAGGCAGGACTGGGCTGGCAGGAGAGGGGAAATGCTGTCCTCCTGCTGGCTTTCCTGGGTGTCCTGGCCACTCCCCAGCACCCGAGAGGCTGTCTGTGTACACGAGGCCTGGCTTCTCTGCTCCATGTTTGGCCTCCCTACACAGCTGGGGTGAATCTGCAAGGTGTGTGAGGGTGACACATGGGGGCTCCTTGCTGCGTCGTAGGCCAGGGTCTCGGAGGTGCTTCCCACCCGCCTCCTGGTATCCAGTCTCCTTTCTGTGCCATGGCTCTGCCCTTTCCTGGGTTTTCCACTGAGAGCATGATGGGCGAGACCATGAGGGGTGCAGGTGAGTGGCCCTAGGTGTCGAGAGGAAAGGGGACCAAGAAAGCCTGCCCCCACCCCCCACCCTGGGCTCAGAGCTGTTTCCCTGGGATGGATATCTGTTTTTATTATTTTTGAGACAGGGTTTCATAGTATAGTTCAGGCTGTACTGAACTCACTATGTGGCCTAGACTTGCTTCAAACTCGTGGTGCTCCTCCTGCCTCAGCCTCCTTCCTGAGTGCTAGGATTCCAGGCATGTACTAGAAAGGATCCATAAACTACATGGTATCCTAGGACTCCCAGGCTCCAGGTTTGCAGCCTCCTCTGCTCAGAGGGAGAGGGCAGCAGACCTGTTGTGCACAGGCACAGTTATATTTACTGTTCACCTAGTGCACCGGGCACATACTCATTTAACTCTCTGAGTCTCCATGGGGTGGGCAGTGTTACTTCCATTTTACAGGCGCCTTGTGGAGGGACACTCAGCACGGGAGAATGGAGGAGGTGATGTGGCGTCGCAGCCAGGCGCGACTCTGTGCTCGTGTGTGCGTGTCCGTGCATGTGTGCAGCATCCGTTGGACTGCACACCTCATTTCCCGCCCTGCACAGATGTCGCAGCAAGACCTTGGTAGCCATCATGTGGTGTTTGCCAGCGCGTGGCTCGCGCTCCTCTGTGCGGTTGTCGTGAATTCAGTGCCGGGTTGGGACACGAAGGGCAGCACCAGGAGCTGCGCGAGTGCAAGAGCACTCGGGCTATGTGTCCTGTTCGGCAGTTGGCACATGTGCCTCCTAGGCCTCCCAGCTCAGGTGTGCAGCAGGTTGGGAGGTGTGAGCCCACAGCGGTGACCCCCAAGGCAGGGGTGCGTAGTTGCCTGGTTGGAATAGCCTTGCCCCAGCCCCTCTGTCCCTTGTGTCATGTGTGCCACTGTCCTCCATGCCCCAGATCTATAGCTCCCCGTAATGGGCATGCATGCTTTTCTGCTTAGCTTGGGGTACACACAGGACTGCAGTGTCTTGGTGCTTGCTGGTGGCACCTGGTTTTTACCCAGAGGCTCCTGGGCTACAGAGGCCAGGGTCACAGAAGCCAGGGCCCCGCTGTGCGCTCCTCCTGCGTCTGTCTTCTTCGAGATTTGGGGAGGTTGCGCCCAGCCCTGGGCTCTCCAGGCGGTGGACCCATCACGCTGTGGCCAGGGGATGGGTGGGTACTTCACAGGGGATGCAGGAGCGACCCCACTGTGTCTCACGGGAAGTGCTAAGGTGGGGGCAGGGCTGCCTGCTGGAAAGGGGAACAATGACTGTTGACAGCTGTTGCTCCAGCCAGTTTGTGTTTCCTGATCCTGTGACCAAGGCTTGCTTTGGGGGCAGGAAAATGGCTTCTTGGGGGTAGGGACTGGTAGATCAGACAGAGCCCAGGACAGAGAAGGAGTGGAGGGTGACCCAAGGTTGGAGTCATTGTCTCCTCCAGCCACTCAAGGTCCCTTAGCCTTGTTCGTGTGTTTTGTCTTCACACTAATCCTAGAGGCGAGAGGGGAAACTGAGGCCTCAAGAACTTTTTGAAAATTTTTACTTTGGTTTTTTGAGACAGGTTCTTACTATGTAGTTCAGGCTGGCCTTTAACTCTGTGTAGCTCGAAATCCTCCTGCCTCAGCCTGCCAAGTCCTGGGATTGCAGGAATGGGCCACCACACCTGGCTTCAGCTCAAGAGTTTAAGTTCACACAGCTGGTACCCGGATGACCTGACTTAAGAGCCAGCATCCTTCCAAAGCTCAGTAACTACACAGCCATAGCACGGAGAGCTGAATGACCAGCAGTGAAACAAGTAACAACAGCTGACCCTTACACAGTACGCACCTTATGCTTGGTACTGTTTTGACACTCATTGATTTCCCATGATGCTGTGGGAAGAGATGCTATTGTCCCTATTCCACAGATGAGTACACTGAGGCCCAAAGAGGTAGAGACACTGCTTATCTGGCTTGTAACTTTTGGCGCCAGCTGGTGGCTCAGAGTAACAGTGTGTGCCAGAGAGCAGGCTTTCCAGGCACTTGAAGAGCAGAGGGTCACAAAAGCCTGGGGTGGCCTCTGCCAACTGGAGCTTTGTGGAAGAGAGAGGTAGACATGGCAGAAGAATTCCCAGACCCAACCTCCTGTTGCTGGGCTGTCATCTTGCAGGCCCATCTCCAGGATGAGGTGTGCTTCTCACCTGCCCCTCACTGGTCCTGTGATGGGCCTTCAGCCTCTGAAGCCTCAGCTTTCCCCAGCTCTTAGGAGCTTACCTGTCACGGTTGTGGCCAGCGTGACACCCCTAGCTCTCCAGTGTCTCTGAGCCTCTCTATGCCTCTGCTTTTGTCTGGGAACATCGTCCTTCCTGGGTGGCCCTCCCCAGCTGTAGTCAGGGGCAGTCTGTCCCATCTTCACATGGAAAACAAGGCCAAATTAACAGCACAGGTGATGGTGATCTTATAAAATGACGTGGAAAGGGTTCCCATAGTCCCTCATCATGGAAATCACTGATTAACATGAGAGATGGAGGAGCTCATACGGAGCCCTGGACTGGAAAGACATGTGTCTTTCCACATCTCTGACGCTAAGTCCCCTCGGTGAACACTAACACCATGCTAAGCAGGGCTCAGACACAAGTTCACGGTGTCCCTTGAGCTGTTGACATAGGGCCTGGCCATCATCCTTTGGGCACTCATAGTTTTCCCAAGTTGCCCTGGGAGTGAGGGGATGCTGTCTTGACACTCTTTGATTACCCATAATGCCCTTGGAGGAATGCTGTCTTGATCACTCATTGTGTCAGGCAGCAACACTGGCCTTGACCTAGCTGCTGGGACACAGGCCCCAAGTTGTCTTGTTCCTCAACACTGTTCCTGAGGGTCAGGGGCTACAGAGTCAGCCTGTTTTTCTTGTGCTGTGGGCCCTAGAAGAAAATCCTGGCCATCTCGGGCTTTCTTAGGCACACCCCACCTTTGAACCCTCCCAGTGACGCCCCTGCTGTCCCCGTCTTCGCCCTGGTGACTCAGGACATTAGGTTTGGGTTGTGAAGAGGGAATTGCATCATGCAGAGAGAAAAGAGAAGGAAAAGCTAGTGTTAGGAAGTTTGGGTGAAGGACAGTGCCCAGATGCTGCCTCCCACATCCTGACCGAATGGAGGCTGGTTTTGAGGGGGTGCTGCCCTGGCTCCCTGGCTCTTCTAGAAAGATCTTTATCTGCTTTACCTACCCAAGGTCACGCAAAGGGTCCCTCTGCCCTTTGAAGCTAATTGAACTACATCTCCAAAAAAGTCATCAAAAATAAAGTTGGAATTGTTTGGGGCCCTTCCAGCTACTCTGGAAAGGGAGGGGGGCTTGGGCCAAGCAGCGGTGTGGGAGTGCATGGCCAGGACCTCAGCCCCAGAGCCCTGTTGGCTGGCCAGGTGCTCCCAAACAGTGCCCGCCTGTGGCCATCTAGGTGCCTTGCTGAAGAGGTGTCCCAGTGGGTGGCATCATGCTGGTTCTCATTATACACTGGGGGACATTGGGGTGAGGGTTAAAGACCCTCCCTGCCAGCTCATTGCTTCCCTAAAGAGGAGACTCATCCACATGGTGGCTCCAGGTGGCAGCCGGTTTAAGTTGGACTTGGACCTTTCAGGTGACCAGTGGAGGATCCACTGTTTCCTGTGGACGAGGAGGGTCCCCTCCAGGTTATCCTGAGGACGGAGGTGACTGGGTGTGCTCAAGGAGTGTGTCCACTGACTGGCACCATCCACCATGCTGTTGCTGTCTGGGCACCTGTTCTCCCTTATCAGGCTCCCCCACCCCATGACTACTTCCTCTGGTGCTGTATACTCACCCGGGGTCCCTACCGTCACCAAAGGACGTCCCAGGTGCGTGCTTGCCAGGTGAGTGACCCTGACCCTGTCCCAGGCCGTGAAGGGACCAAAAAGTCTCCCGGTTTTCTTCACACCTTTGACCAGGTCTGGTGATCTGTAAGTCAAGGGAGGCTCCTGAGACCCCATGCTTGGGCCCAGGCAGCATCCTGGTTCCCGCCCTGAGCAGGATGGAGCTGTGCTGGGAACATTCAGATGTCACTGTGGCTTTTACCTCGGCTCTCAACAGCAGGGCTTGGGAAATAAGATTTTGATCTCAGAAAATATGATTTAAAAACAGAATTGAAAGTTGGTTTTATTTTCTCAATGATATTGCCCCTGACATATGGCTGGATCTGAGCAGTGGCCTCAGTCGAGCACAGTGACAGGAAAAACTCTCCTGTGCTCCTGGTCACATCTGTGTCCACTCCAGGGACCCCTGACCCGGAGACCTTTCTGCCTGGGCTTCCTGCCCAGCACCTGTGATGGCACCTGCTCGAGGTGGAGCCCAGGACACCCTCTTCTTTTTTTTTTTTTTTTTTTTAGACAGGGTCTCGCTTTTTATTTCAGGCTGTTTCTGAGCTCACTATGTAGCCCAGGCAAGCCTGGAACTCAGCAATCCTCCTGTCTCTGCCTCCCGAGTGCTGGGATTACAGGTGTGAGCCACCACGCCAGGCACTGTGGTATGTGGTATTGATTGTTGGTGGGTGTGAGTCTCCACGCCCAGCATTGTATGTGGTTTCCAGGGATCGAACTCAGGACCTTGCGCTTGCAAGGCAGGCACCGGAACCACTGAGCTAACCCTCCGGCCCAACACCCTCTTCTTTTGAGGACTCACTGCATCCTCTGGCTCTTGCTCATACCCTTGGGAGTCACCTTGGCTACCATGCCACTAGGGTCAGGGGTTTCTTCCTTCAGGCTGTGCAGGCTTATATTAGCATGATGCAAACTGGGTCCAGTGTGCTGGCCACATCCCTGTGTCCCCTTCCTGTGGGGAGGGATGTCCTCTCTTTCCTTTTCCTTCCCATTGGTGAGGACTGTGGGGTCTTCTAAGACCTGGTGCCTGTCTCTTGCCCTCCTTCCCTGGACTGCACCCACTATTCTCTGTGCCCAAGGACCTGACTGGATGGCCCCCATCTGGAGCCTTCAGGATTGGGGTGTCCTGGACTGCAGGGAACCTGAGGGAGATGGGGGAGGAGAGCAGGTAGGGGGCTTGGGGCACCCCTGGTTCACCGCTGCACCCCTCAGCTCAGTTTCTCTCTGCACTGAAAGTCCTACATTGCAGAAAGCCCTGCAGGTGGGAACTGGGGGTCACTCTAGGTGGAGAAACTGCCTTTTGTGCTTTTCCTGGACTCTGTTGGAATTTCCTCTGATCACACCACTTTGTGTCCACACGCCATTTCCTCCCAGGACTGGCTGACACCCGGAGTCCCCTTTCCGTGAGAGCACATGGTCACCCATGGGCACAGTGCTGGTGTGGGCCTTTTTCTGGACATTCACTCCCTCCACAGAAGAGTGGGGGTGGTGATGGTGGTGACAGGACAAGCTCAGGGTCCTTTGTTTGCACCATCACTGCAGGCTTGCTGTAACATAAGCAAACACTGTGAGTCCCAGGGTGAGAGAAACTGAGGCTCAGAGATGTGACGTCATTCACCTAGGCTCATTTTAGGCAAGAAATTGAGCCTGGGTTAACCCCACACAACATCCCCTATGTGGTTTGCACACTTATCCATGAGGTATGTCACAACCAAGGCCAGGCCAGGCGAAACCCATACTTTTGCAACCTCTGGCTTGGCTTGGGGTGTCTTGCTGGGTATAAGACAGCAGATCTGATGTTTTCCACTTCCTCCCATATGGCAAGATGCCGGACTGGTTGGGCAGCCAGTTTCAGCTTGGCCAAATTCAGCTATGGCCCATGTTGGAAAATGTTAAGTCTGTTTTCCATTTGCCCCTCCCCCATTTTTTATTTATATAATTAGAATCAGAGCTGGCCTGAGTTGAAAGAGAACCTGCAAGTCATCTAGTTCTGGAATGGCAAATACATGACACACATGCTGCCACCCTCCTGGTTTGGGCCATGATAGACATTGCTAATCAATCCTTGAATAATTGATCTTTTGTGGGAGCCCTGAGGCTGCTAGTACTAATCATTGTAGGCATGCAGATTGAAAACTGAGTTCTTCCTCTTCCTGTTGGGGTTCAGCCTCTCCCACCTTATAGACCACTGTACAAGTCCAAGGCCTAGAGTAGTTGAGTGACTCTCAAGGAAGCCAGGGTGTTTGACTCTGGGCTGAAAGTCTATTTAAACAAAGTTGCTTGGCTGCCTTCCTGGAGAGAGGGCTCCTCCCACCCCCACTTTATACTCCATGCTGAGGATCGAACCAAGGGCCTTCTGTGTGTTGTGTATGGGGAAAGTGCTCTGTCTCTGGCCCACACCCCAGTACCAGTCCTGTTTTTGTTCTCACCCTTCTGGGAGGCCTGGGGACCTGCGTTGTAACTACCATCATTTAACCTCTCTCTTTAGCTTACAGTTTGGCCCATTTATCTTCCCCATGGCCAGTTTGGGGAAGTGATGGTTTTTTCTTCATTTCCAATTTCATTTCTATCCTTCCATCTTGCTGATGAGCAGTGAGTCTGTCTGTCAGTCCCAACAGATCCCAACAAAATTTTCCACCGTTGGGTGTTCTGGGTTCCCTGTTATATGTTAGCAAGCGAATCCTTTTGCAATTTGCCGAATTCTGTGTATTCTTTCGCTGGCAAAATGCAAAGACGATGAACTGGTCGACAGTCATTGTTTTTTCAGTGGCTATAATTTGGGCATTCTTCAGGATCACCCCAAAGTTTAGAGGCAGGAAATGGAACCTGGCCCAGAAGTGCGCGTGTGAGTGATAGAAACTTCATTGAGTAGGAAAGATCAAGGTCCCATTCAGGCCCGGTGCCCATGGGGAAGCAGGTTTATCTGTGCACGTCTTTGTGCTTGCCTGGGTTGTGTTTAGTCTTCTTGGTTATAGCGAAGTGTTTTTCCTCTTATCCTAGTCTGGAGTTTCAAGGTTGGCCCTTCTTGGCCCTAAAATGTTTGTTTTCAGATTTTGAAGTGTTCTCAGCTTTCCGGTTAGGCGTAGTACATTACACGTGAGTGCTATGGTTGCGTACGTGCCATCCCGTAGGCCTGGCAGGTGTGCTGGCCACTCGGCCCTGTCCAGCGCACGAGTGATCTTCCTGACATACATGATGACCTTGGCTACTTTGCCTCTGTGGCATGTGGGGCAGTGGGGCAGAATGACTACCAGCTCTGATGGTCAAGGACGAGAGGACACTAAGCATGAAAAAAATACACAGGAAATATTCAAGTAGGTCACAGCCAGCTTTGCGTTGAATACCTTGAATTTGGCTCAGAGTTACGGATCCATCAAGTTGTAAAATGTTGGCATTTTTTATTGAGTCTGTTTCGGAGCCCATGGCGGTTAAGCTGCAGTGAGCAGGCATCCTCTTTGAGCCAGACCACAGGCACAGTTCTGATGCGCATCTCTGTCCTGGGTCCCCACAATGTTAGCTTTTATATTTTTACTGTATAGCCCAAGGTCGTCTTGAACTCTGGGGTACCCTCCTGCCTCAGCCCCTGAGTGCTGGTATTGTAGACATGTGCCACCACGCCTGGCTTCTCTACTATTTTAGCAAGGCCAGGTGGACATGGGAAAAAGAAGCGAGGATCTTCTCTGCTTGCTAACATATAAAGGACCACAAAATGATTTTCCTTGTTCTCTTTGCGTCTTCTGAAACTAGCTGGCACAAGTCTGTGACCCCGCCAGGGGTGACCAGAGAGAAGCATCCATGGGCCGTTCTGAAATGGGCAAGCAGTTTTGCTGGAATGGTTTCTTTGCCACTGGATTTTTTATTTGCATGTTCTTAAGCTGAAAAAAGTAGCTGACCTTCCCTTTTGTCTGTGTTTTCACCACCACATGTGGCAGTTTGCTGGGACGGTGGGTGTGTTTATTCTCAGGTTTGCTTTCAAAGATGTCCCCTGAACTTGGTGGCCCTGCTGCTCCAGGGGGCTTTGTAGCCGAGTAAGCCAAGCCTGCTTCCTACCGAGCTGGGCACTGAGGCCAAGGCAAGGATGGGCAAAATAATAGGTTCTACCAGTCTCTGGGCACCTACTGTCCCTGTCCAGCCCCAAAATGGCAGTGTCCTCTCCCCCACTATACAGAGCGGAACGGACTTTCAGGGACCTCATGTCTGTGGGATTCCAGGCCAGGTAGTCTTTTCCTGGGGACCCAGGGCACTTTCTGCATGTCCCTCACACCCCATCCTCGGTTCCACTCTAGGGAAGATGAAGTAGCTATGGTTTGGACGCAGGAGGTCTTAGGGTACTGGCCTTTATTTGTGTAGCCTGAGCCTGGTCCCAACTTGCGAGGGCAGTTCCTGCAGGCTGCTGGCTCCTGTGTGGTTCACCCCAGTCCTGCTGGTTTGTAGGTGAGAAACAGCTTCGAGGGTGGCTGGGGTATTAAACGGTCACTTTGTTTAGCTAGGGAAACCGAGGGCCAGGAAGAGAGATTGCTGCAGACACTGTATCCCCCCCCCCCCCCCCCGCCCAGGGCAGCTTCTTGTTTGCTGTCTTTTCACTTCCACAAGTTCCCTGACATGGGAACAAGCAGGTCTACTAGGTCAGGAAGGATTGGGAGGGTTTATCCCATTCATTTATTCATTCATTTTGGCATTTGATGTTCTATTTGGAATTTTTTTTCTTGTGGCAAAATTTTTTTTTTTTTGAGACAGGGTCTCACTTTGTAGTTCAGGCTGGCCCTGAGCTCACTATGTAGCCCAGGCAAGCCTCAAACTCAGCAGTCCTCCTGCCTCTGCCTCCCGAGTGCTGGTGTGAGCCACCACGCGTGAGCCACCATGCCCAACGCTGTGGTATGTGGTATTTATTGCTGGTGGGCGTGAGTCACCACGCCCAGCATTGTATGTGGATACCAGGGGATCGAACTTAGGACCTTAGGCTTGCAAGGCAGGCGCTGGAACCACTGAGTTAAATCTCTGGCCCTCAAATGTTTATTTTAACCCCTCATAAGTGTATAATTCAGAGCATTAAACACGAAGTCACAGAGTAGTATAACCATCCCTCCTGTCTGTCCAGTGCTGTCTCCATCCCCAGCTAAACTGTGCGATGCACGTGCCCATCCCCTCCCCCTCCTCCTCTGCAGCAGTTGCAGGGCATCTTCCTGAATGTGTCTGTTCTCAGATCCCTGGGTATGGGGAGTCACACAGTGTCTGTCCTTCCATGTCTGGCTTATGTCACATCTCATGATGTTTGCAATACCATGTTGTGGTGTGCATCTGAATTTCTTTCCTTCTTGAGGCTGAACAGTATTCTATTGTATATATACATTTTTTTTCAGATAAGGTTTTACTATGTAGTCCAGGCAGTCCTTGAACTCACAGTGATCCTCCTGCCTCAGCCTTCTGAATGCCAGGATTACAGGGAGTGTACCACCAGCCTGGCTGCCATATTCTTTTTTTTTTTTTTTTTTTGAGACAGGGTCTTGTTTTGCAGTTCAGGCTGGCCCTGAGCTCACTATGTAGCCCAGGAAAGCCTTGAACTCAGCAATCCTCCTGCCTCTGCCTCCCGAGTGCTGGGATGACAGGCGTGAGCCACCACGCCCAGCACTGTGGAATGTGGTGCTGGTTGCTGGTTGATTACTGGTGGGCATGAGTCACCATGCCCAGCATTGTTGTATGTGGTTACCGGGATCGAACTCAGGACCTTGCACTTGCGAGGCAGGCACCGGAACCTCTGAGCTAAATCTCTGGCCCCCTGCCATATTCTTTTTAATACATTCTTTTTTTTTTCTTTTGAGGCAGTGTCTCGCTTTGTAGTTTAGGCTGGCCATGAGCTCACTATGTGGCCCAGGCAAGCCTTGAACTCAGCAATCCTCCTGTCTCTGCCTCCTGAGTGCTGGGATTACAGATGTGAGCCACCACACCTGGCACTGTGGTATGTGGTACTGATTGCTGGTGGGCGTGAGTCACCACACATAGCATTTTTATATGTGGTTACTGGGGATCGAACTCAGGACCTTGTGCTTGCAAGGCAGGCGCTGGAACCACTGAGCTAAATCTCCAGCCCTTAATACATTCTTTTTAATACATCACTTACTACATTGATAGTTACTTAGGTTGTTTCAAGGAGACTTTGGGCATCTGTGAATAATGCTGCTGTGAACCCTGAGAACTTGCTGATGACCTGGTCTTTTGGGCAGATGTTTAGGAATGGATGTCTTATGTTTAAAGATCCCCCTCCCCCATGACACAGCTCAGGTGTACTGTGGAATAATTAGACAACGCACATGAATAGAAGATGGAAGGAAGGTCCACCTGGAATCCCAGTACTCAAGGGCAATAATTACCATTTCCGTAGTGCATTCCCTGGCACTGGCTGGTTTTCCATCTGTGTGAACCTGCGCTCCATGCTGCCTTGGGAATGTGGGTGATCTTCACTGGGAAATAGGACTGAAGATGCCAGCCAGGGAGGAGACACCACTCAGTCCTTGTGATCAGCTGGGCTCTCACTGCCTTCCAGGGAACATCCTCTTTGGTGTGCGACATGTGTGCTCCTTCAGCTCCCTGCCATCCCCGCACTGTGTGAGCCTGATTGTGATTGGTGCCCTATCAGTGTCATCGAGTGAATACAAAACAGTCTAATCTACATGTAAAACTGACCAGCAAGCTGACCTTGTACCCGAGAGCCTGGGGGCTCCGGCTGGACCATTCGCCCACTGGTGGAGGTGGCAGGGCAGTTGTCCCTCTCATTGCTTATAAAGGTGGGGAGGCTCCCTGCAGACTTCCTGAGGACCCCTGATGTCAGGGCTGTGTTGGGGTGCACTCTGGATGACAGCGGGATCCCCTGGGGGCAGATTCCCCTCTGGAAGTGAAATGGCTTTGCATGGAAGAGCTGGTCACATTGGAAAGTAGTAAAGTGTGGTGATAAAATGCATTATTATTATGAATTCTGGTGTTTTTGAGACAGGGTCTTGCTTTGTGTTCAAGCCAGTCTCACATTTCACTGTGCAGCCCAGGCTGGCCTTGAGCTCATAGTGGTCTTCCCACCTCAGCTCCTGAGTGCTGGGTGTGTACCATCATGCCTTCTTGTCTCTTTTCCTTGTGCTTTGTCTTTCCCCTTTGCTTTTCTTCTTCCTCCTTTTTAAAACTTAAGCCAGATGGCTGTTTCCCAGTGGATCAGAGGCCATGTGATGAGCAGCTCCTGGGTTCAGGTCCTGGCTCTGCAGCCATTAGGGCCAGCCAGACCTGGTTGGTTGTCTGTGCATCCCAGTCTGTGGAGTGCAAGGTGATGGATGGTGTATGGGCCCCCCAGGTGCTTGCGAGGTGGCCCTGGGGACTTGCCCATCACTGACTAATGAATCTGATGGCTCCATAGCTTGCAGATTCCTGGACAGGGCCCATGTAGTGGGTCAGGGCGCCTGGCTCCCCACACACGTTCATTCTGGGCTCAGTACAGTGGCGTCCGTCCCCAGGGTCCTTTGGCCAAACCCAGTTGCTCAGGTTCTGTCTCTGCCCTGGGAATGGGAACAAAGAGGCCCCACTTGAAAGATGCAGTTGTTCCCTGGCACTGGAAAAGCTTCCGAGCAGCACCGGTGCTCGGGCGGGGGAGACCCACCCCTTCCTCTGTTCCATGTGGGCCAGTTCTCCCGCAGCATGGATGGGGATCCCTTGGGCTTTGTGGAGGGCGCATGTCCATAGAAGAGCTCCCCCACCAGCAGGAGAAGGTGGGAGGATTTGAATGCTGTTCCAGGTTAGAGAGAAGGACTTAGGGGTTCCTGGCCACTACCCCCTTTGGCTCCCTCTTTTGTTTTCTGTTTTTGAGACGGGTCTTGCTGTGTGGCTCAGGCTGGCCTCAGGCTTGACCTACCTCAGCCTCTCAAATACAGGGATTACAGGAATGTGCCACCCTCTCTCCTATGATGGAGGCTCTCATCAGGTGAACAACTAGGGACATCTGGGACCTTCAGGAGCTGGAGGTGATGGACAAGGTGGCCCTACTGGGCAGGGCAGGGGAGGCCCAGGTATGCAGTCACAACAGCGTTCTGTGTCCCAAGTTCAGCCCTGTCACCTTGTCCATAAGGCCTGGGGCTGTTGCTTCACCTGTGTGGGCCTCCGAGTGCCAAGGACGAAGCTTCCAAAGGAGGTGGGTGTAGCAGCAGGACAGGCTCCTAACTGGCCTGGCCATTGCTGCATTGGGGCCCAGGCTTTCAGCGTGCACTCATGGGGTTCCTAGTGAGCAGCAGGTTGAGGACAGGGACCCGCGGCCCGAGTGGCTCTGACACAAGCAGCGTGCTCTTGGTGGAGCTTTCGGAAAGCACCAAGGTCCCCAGTGGAGGCTGCTGATCCCAGCGTGGCAAGTGGCCTGGCACCTAGACGCTTGCCCTGTGGTCAGTCTGGTGCAGGACTTCTATGTCACTGCAGAAGAGGGTCACATCTGAGGCTCCCGGACATGTTCCTACTCGCTCTGGGAGGGACTGAGTTCTTGGTCTGGCTGTGGCCATGAGTCCTCATTTGCCAGGACCTGGGTAAGACCCAGGAAAGCATGCTTGGGGCAGCACTCCTGGAAAAAGGCTTCTTCTTCACCTAGGTGTGGGCAGAGGAACCAGAGTGGCTGAGGAGAAGCGCCTGACCCAGGCCAGGAACCGACCGGGCTCTGGCAGCCCTGCCCACTCCTTGGCTGGGGAAGGGGCTTGGCTTGTTGGAGCTTGTTTCTCATTGCATAGCAGGTACATGATTTCAGCTGGGGTCTGTAGGGACTGAGCTTGGAGCTGAGTGTAGCCACTAGTTGCATGAGCTCCTTGCTTTAATCCCTGGGTCTGTAAAAAAAAAACAGGTAAGAAAAAAAAGTGTTCAGTGAGCAAAAAATCGAAAGGGTTCATTGAGGAAACACCTGCCCAGTGTCAGCTCCGCGCCTGGTGTGGAGAAGCTACACTGGAAGGAGAGAGGACTCTTCCCCCTTGCACTGTTCCTGGCTCCCAGGGTGACTGGGAGGGGCCAGTTTCCCAGGGCAGGTGACTCGAACTCAAGTCAGGCATTCCTGAGTTCAGGCTTTTCCAGTTTTCTTCTAGACATTGGGCAGGCCCTGGAAACTAAACTGAGCTTGAGTTTCCGTTCTGATCACCTGTTTACCCCACCTGGAGAACTGGATGGGGCAGAGGGCGGGTGCGGGCAGGAGCCGCCTGTTCTGTTCTTGTGTTGAATAGCTTCTTGGCTGACTTTGGGGCTGGTGGAGGGGAGTGGGCTTCTCTGGGCTCTCTCCCTGTCCCCTGTACCCTTGACCTTGTGTGGGAGCTGGGCAGAGCCCAGATTGAGGGGTCGAGGGTCAAGGTTATGGCCCTGGAGCCCCAGTGGCTGGATGCCTCACCTCGCATTATCTTATGCAGAAATCTCATGAACAAGGAAGGACAAACCACTTCCTCTTCTACTTTCATATTGATTGGCCCACCTCGTGATAGTTTCATTTTGAAGAGAATACTGTTGTTTTGTTTTTTGAGGCATTTTTGTCGTGGACTTAAGCTCTCAATGTGGCCCAAAGATGGCTTTGAACTTGTGTGGATCCTCCTTATCTCAACCTCCCAATGCTAAGTGTACAGGTGTGTGCTGCCACGCCTGGTTAAGAGAATTTAAATAAGAAAAAAATGGGAAATTTAGAAAGATTAGCTAGGAAAGTGGCCACTGGCTTCTGCCTCGGTCTACTTCTGCATTTGAGATGAAGTCACCCAGTGTCAGGGCCAGTCTTTGGTGCGTCCTGGCATGTGCAGGATGTTGGATGCAGCAGCCTGATATTCCAGGCATCTGCCTGGTGTTTGTCACCATCCCATGGGGTGTGGATTTGCACACAGAGGCCATGTCAGCCAGACAGGGTACTCAGGGCTGAGGCTCATGGCAGCTGAGGCTGGGGGCATTGGGCTGGGCCCTTGACCTGGCTCAGGGCTCCTTTTCTGAGGCTGTGGTGCAGGTGGGGTCTTGAGCAACATCACCCAGAGCCAGAGGTGTCGGGTTTTGAGTGTACAGTGACTTCGGGTTGGTTTCCCTAATTGGCACCAGTGTGTGGGGAATGCAGCCCCGAGTTCTGGACGCTGTCTCTGCTGTAGCCCTGTGGCCCTGAGAGTTGAACACTTAAGGGGAACTTTCTTGGGGAGGGTGAAGATTGGTGTGCATGCACACACTCACACATGTCCATGTAGACCCATGCACACACTTGCACATCTACCTATATGATGCACACCTACACAGGAATGTGCACTCACAAATGCACATATAATGCACGTGTGCACAGTACCTCCGGTGCAGCAAGCTTAGAGGCTTTTGGCACAGGAAGGGTGGCAGGGCCCATTGTGCATGCCCCCATCACAGCCTGAACTTCGTGATCTCCCCGAAGGGCCTGGGTCACACAGACTGATTCCATGTCCCTGAGTCTCCCTCTGTAAGATGAGTGTGACACAGGGTCCCCGGCTGCATCTCTGATCCTGCTGGCCTCTCCGTCCTTCTCCTTCAGGCTCAGCCTCTGCCTCTGGCTCTGTGTGACACATGGAACTGCTGCAGCGTCCCTGACGTGTCCTCCAGCATGTTTGTCCTGGGGGCGTGTCCTGTAGTTGCATTCCTAGGCCCTGTGTCCACCGGACAGCTCTGTAATTTCCCTGTCTGGCCCACGGCTTGCCCCAGAGGGCTGCCACCCGCCCGCCCGCGCCCGCAGAGTCGGCACGGCCGCTTCCCAGCTGCCTTTGTTTTTTCCTTTCTTCTGTGCTTCATTCGCAGGGCCCCTCCCTCCCTGCCGGGAGCCTAAGCTGGTGACTAGGACAAGGTGGTGAGAGTAGATTCCCGTCCCCCTACGGGGGCGTCAGTGGGGGCGGGGTGAGCAGCGCTTACGTGGGCCAGGAGGCGGGACCAAGGGGTTGTTGGTGCCTGTGGCCACCTCCTCTGAACTGGAACAGGGTGCACAAGATGGGGTGCACGGTGAAGGGATGGCTAGCAACCGGCTCTCAGGACAAATCCATCCTGCCTTTTATTTTGCTTGGCCCACACAGTGCTTTTCTGAAAGAAAAAAAAAAAAAAAAAAAACAAAACAGTAACTGCAGTAAGTTGTCTGTATTTCAAATTAGGAGAGTTACCCTAAAAAATAAAGCCAGATTTCCATTTTCTAACAGTAACAACAAAATACAGCACTCCCCTGCCTCAGTTCACTCCTGGTACCGTTCCCCACTGCTTGACTTGCGCCCTGCTTGACCCCGCCGCTGGGCCATACGTAGGCCCCCACCCATCCTCAGCCGCCATTCAGCCAGTCCCATCCCCGGGGAGGCGGGGGCAGCTGGCGCCCCTGTGCTCCTGTCTGTGCCTTCCTGCTGCCCCATAGGCTGGACACCTGATGCCACCAGCCAGGCTGGGACAGCTTCCGCAGGGACAAGGTCGCTGCCTGGAGTCCACAGAGGCTGACCTGGCTGTGGGATACTGGTGTTCCATCCGGTGGCAGGGTGTCCTGGAGTCCCTCTCCTCCTGCTCCATTTTCTGTCTTCTCTGCCTTTCTTTATCCTTCCCTCCCTCGTCCTCTCCTTCCTTCCCCAGCTCCACTGAGGTCACCAGGGCTACCTGGGGTCCCCACAGGGCTCTGGCGACCTCCAGACCCACCCCTGTTTGAAGGGCTGCCCAAGGATCCCAGAGCTGACCTCAGTTAGGGCACAGGGTTGGGGTGCCGCCTGAATTGGTCACATGTCATGGACAGTGGCGGCTGGGAGGTTGGGGTGCCTCACTTTCCTGTCAGGGCTCCCCATCCCCACCCTTCCTGCCATCCTCTTCTCCACCACCAGCCATGGGGTAGAGAGGGAGGGTCATGGTCCCTGCCTGTCCCTGCGAAACTGCCCGGGTGGGGCTCGGACACAGCCCCAGGTAGCCAGGCTTGACAGTGACTCATTTTGCAGGCCCTGAGACATCACTTCACCTGCAGAGGCTTCGGCAGCAGGTGGTGCAGCCGCCGTCCTCACAGAGTGCTGTGGTGTCGTGTGCAGCCGCTGTGGTCAGAGTAGCTATACTTGCCCAGGACAGTGTGGGCTGGAACCCTTCCTCCCTCCCATTTGTCCTGTCTGTCTGTCTGTCTCTTTCTGTAAAAAAAACAAAAGCACAAAACAGCAAACCAGGCATGACCTTGCATGCCTGTGATCCTAGTACTCTGAGGGGCTGAGGCCAGAGGATTCACAAATTCAAGCCCCGCCTGGGCAACTTAGCGATTCAGTAAGGCCCTGTCTCAGAAAAAGTTTGAGGTATGGTTGACTCGTAGTAAACTGCATCTCATTTTCTTCTGATGAGGATGGACTGTATTAGCATCCAGAGCAGTTGGGAGAATTCACAGTGTGAGCGGCACAGAGCCAGCCCTCTCCAGCCGAAGCCCCCTCGCCCTGCCTGTCTCTCCCCTCAACTTTCACCTTCATCCTTTTGACTTGTGTCGGCACCCACAAAGTGGGAAGGGCTGCCCACCTTCTGTGTGTGAGGTGACTGAGGACCTGGGTGGATGGTGTGGGGTGCGATGGCATCAGGGCCTTTATGATTCTGCCCGAAGCCCCATGTGCTGTGTTATCTGAGCTAGGAGGGACCTGCCAGCCCTCCCAGTGATTCCCAGGAAGCACATCCTGCTGTGAAATGTCACCCCTGGGCTCTGTAGGGGCGATTCAAGGCACAGCCTGTGAGTTGCCATCTTCCCTTGGTGTCCAGGTAGCCAGGCCTCTCACCTTATGCTCAGACTTGAGGTCTCTGCATGTAGGAGCTGTGCAGCTGACACTGCAGGATGTGTCTGTCTGAGAAAGAGTGGCCCTGCCCAGCTCCCCTCTGCTCAGACCTCCTCTCTATTTGGGGCTGTGGGAGTTGGGCTGGGAAGCGGCATACACTTCCAGTTGGGCTTTTGCTTCTTCCTTTGAACCGTGAGGTTTGTGCCTTGTGCTTGTGTGTGAGACCTCCTGATACTGCAAGGCCTGCTCATTCATTCATTCTTTTATTCATTCCTTTGTTCATGCATTCATCAAACAGTGAGCAGACCTGACAGCTCAGAGGTCAGGGCTCTGGAGACATCTAAGGGTCCCGGTCATCTCTCAAGCTATGGATTGCTGCATCCCTCTTACTCGAGTGAGTTAGGCCTTGTTTCTGTAGAGCGAAGGCCCCAGCGTGGCTCTGGGTAACAGACAGGGATAGGCTGCTCAGAGTGGTTGGGAAATTGCTCCAAGGTCACATGGCCCAATGGGGGAGGTAGATGGGACCTGAACTCCAGTGGCTTTGGAGCCTGATTTATCCCCATGACAGCTGGCTGGGAAAGTGGAAGCCCAGGCTACAGCTTATCAGCCACCAGCAGTGCCTGTCACCCTGTCACAGTCCTGAGACAGGAGCTGGCCATGGGTCCCCCATGCTGGTTGCTACCAGAAGCTCTGAGGGTTGTGTCTGCATCCCTCCTGGGCTCTGGACCCACCTTGCGTCCTTTACCCAGGAATATCCATGGCCTCTGCTGCCACTGCCACAGGGCCTCTGGGTCCCTGTGACGACACCCTGGGTGACCAGGGCCATCTCCTGTCACAAGGCCTTCTGCCAGGTCCCTTTGTCATGTTGGGGCATTGTCCCAGGGATGAGGGAGTAGGATGGGGCCACCCTGGGGGATCGGTTGTGGCTGGCACCAGGGGAGAGCCTGGCTGGTGCAGGCCCAGAGTGCAGGCCGTGTGGGAGCTCTGCCCGCAAGGCAGCCCCTAAAGCCCCTGTGCTCACACTTGCTGCTCACTTCCCTCCTTGTGCCCTACCTCCCTCTGTGCAGCCCTCGCATAGGCGGCTTGCATAGTTCAGCTCTATTCCAGCTTCAGCCCTCTCCAGGTTAACACTCCAGTCAGCGTGTGCCCAGAGCCTATGGTTTCTGGCTCTTCGGCTAGACGTGAGATTCCATGGTGGCTAAAAGAGAGGCTGACCCCCCGCCCCAGGTCCATGGAGAGAAGCAGCCTTCATCCTTTTCTGCTAGGATGCACCTGCCAGGTGGAGGTCATCCATCCTGCTCTGCTGCCCTGCTGATGCGTGGCCCTGCATGAGGACCAGCCACTGGCCTGGGGATGAGCTGTGGCAGCCTGGCCCAGGTGACTGCAGCAGCACTTGGCTCGGGAGTGTGGCGCTTCAGCTGCCATGGCAGCCGGCTCCCTCAGTGGCCAGAGGTGTTGGTGGTGAGGAGAGGCATGACCTGCTCACAGAGCCCACTGTGATGGACGCTGCCCTTCACCCCCAGGCCACGAGGTGGGGACTGGACATGGACTCCCTGATGTGCACTTCTGTGGCCATCCCTGCTCAGATAGGCCCCACGAGCTGTGGGACACTGGGGACAGTGGTAGCCAATACGTGGGGAAGTGTCAAGCAGGGTCAGTGCTCAGAGAGGCTGTGGCCGGGGCTATGGCACTACCTGGGCATCACAGACCTGGAGGTGCCAGGCATGCCCAGCCCAGGGACAGGGAGCTGTGTGTGCTGTTCCAGTGTGTCACCCTTTGGATGGAGCCTAAGTCCCATCTGGGTTTCTTGCTTCAGTACTTCTGCATCCGTCCTGGTATGAATTTGGGTCTGTCAGGTGCTGCCCCTGACTTTGAAGTGGGCCGGAAAGATGTCTCTTTTTCCTGTCCTCTCTTTCCTTGTCTCTCTCGCCTGTCTGAGCCGCTTCTGCCTTTCCTGTCTTTGAGGTGCTTTGCCACTAACTGCACGAAGCAACAAACACACAAGCAGCAGCTGGCCAGGACCCTGTCTCGCAACAACAAATGAAAAGAGGCTAGGAGGAGCCTCCTTTAATCCCCAGTCCTTGGGAAAAAAAATGATCAGAGGTGATTTCTTTCTTTCTTTTTGTTTTTTTGAGGTACTAGGGACTGAACCCAGAGCCTTCATACTGAATTACATCCCCAGCCTTTTTAATCTTTTCTTTTTTTCTTTTTTTTGAGGCAATTTCTTGCTTAGTTGCTTGAATTGTGCTTGGACTTTTGATTCTCCTGACTCAGCCTCCAGAGTGCCAGGATCATAGGCATGTGCCACCGTGCCTGGCTTGATGTGGTTTTTAACCGTAGCTGTCCCCATCCCTCTGAACTCAGTGGGAACCGAGGGCCCATTTATTTAGCTCTGTGTTTGGACTAATTGGGCAAATAGTGAGAACATCCACCCATGGCTCTTACGACAGGCCATGCACTCTTCTGCAAGGACGTCTGGTGTCCTCGGGTCACACTGGTGACACTGCATGAGCAGGCAGCTCTCTGAGCGTCACAGGAAGTCAAGGGTCAATGTTGCTGGAGTCACTGCTGGCGAATGGCAGGTCAGGTGCCCACCCTGGCGGACCCTGCTTCTCTTCGGGCCTCCTTACCCGGTCCCCTCCACGAGGGATGAGGTGTCCAGCCCGTGAGCCTGGCGCCCTGCCCGGTGACGGAGAAGGGCTCCTGGAGCCTGTGGTCAAGGCTGTCACACTGTTCTCTGCGTGTTGATCTGCACGTTCAGCCCCTGCTGGTTCAGAGGGAGCTCCTGTTCTCATCATGTGTGAGGGCTCCCAGGAAGAGGCAGGAGGAGGAGCCTGTTGTGTCCCCACTCAGCACCTCAGACCTGCATCTCGGGTTCCCAGGTTGTGAGGTCCAGAGTGGGTGGGCTTCAGAATCAAGTGACAGGTCATAGCAGGACGTGGTAGAACATCCTGTGAGCTCAGCACTTGGGAGGCTGAGGTAAGAGGATTGCCTGAGCTACATTCTGGGACTCAGTCTCATAATAAAAAGATAAGTTATATAGGGGAGGTTTGTACTGCAGGCCCCACAAGGAGATGGCATCGGCTGGCCACCCTGATCTGTCATTTCACGTGTGCCGATGTGCCCACTAAACATCACACTGCATCTCGTGTCCAGTACCTGAGTGTCAGTAGAAATTAACCGGACGGAAATGGTACAGAACCAAGCAGCCTGCCAGGGCTCTGCATTCTGTTCACATCCCCACTTGGCGGAAGAGGAAACTGAGGCCATCCCTCCATTCTTGGATTCCTTTACTCACTTATCTTACATGTGTGCCGAGACAAGCAGACTGGGACCCTGAGTTTCATTCTGGTTCTTGCTGGTGTCCAATGAGGGGTGGCAGGGGCCACATAGCCTGGAACACTTGTGTAGTGCACTCCCTGTGTACCCACCCGGGTCATACAGGGACTCACTGAGCAGATCTCAAAGCACCCCACTCTCCAGACATTTTAGGGTGTCCTCTGCTCAAGGGAGCAAGGCTGAAAGGTGGGCCCCTCACCAGTCCCTGAGAGACCTGGGATTTCCAGGACCAGGACCTAACCTCTGAAGAGGACAGGATGGCTCTTAGCTCCCTAAGCGAGTACAGATGTCCTGGCCACAGCCAGCGTGGTTTGGAGTTCTGGCCCTGGCAGTCGCCAAGTCTGGATATGAAGTAAACGAGCGAGTTGTTCTTGGCCAGGGCTCTGACCTCAGGCGCTGTGCATTCCAGCAGCCCTGGCGCTGGGTTTGAGGAGCGAGGAGCACAGGGTGTAGATCAGAAGGGGTTTGGGACATGGCTGGGGTGGCTGAAGCAGTGACACTCCTCAAACACTGGCCCTGGGCGCCTTCCAACCTTGGTACTGTCCCTGCTGGGCTTCCTGGGACATAGTGGCCCTGGCAGAGGTGGGTGGCTCTGGCCAGACAGTGCCTGAGGCCCTGGATCTTGGTTCAAACCTGGGAGGTCGTGGTGACCAAGGCACGGGACCTCGCTGCCCGAGGCGCCAACCACATGGCTGAGGGCGAATAACTGAAGCAAGGGGTTTGGGCCTTGCCAGCCAGCCTCTGGAACCAGCTTGGCGGGAATGGGCAGCTTCCTGCTGGGCTCAGGCAGCTCCTCCCCTGAGGGCAGAGGCTGCTGTGGGTGTGTGGCATCAGCCATCAGTCCCCTCTGTGAGCTCTGCCTGCACCCTGTGTGTGGGGGGGAGGGCTCCATGCTGTGTGCAGAAGCAGCTTCAGGGTGTCAACCCAAGTGTGCTGACAGCCCAACAGAACAGTGTGCCAGCCCGATGTGCATGGTGCCAGGACAGCTCCGGGTGCCCCTCCTTGCCCTGAGTTGTCCCCCGCCTTCAGGGTAGATTTCTGGAGTTGCCATTGGGAGGGCTTGTCTGGGTTTTGTATGTGTGTTACTGGGACTTGAATCACAGGCCTTTGCACTGAGCTACATTTCCAGTCCTTTTTAAAATTTTGAGACAGGGTCTTGCTGAATTTCCTAGGCTGGGCTGGAACTTGGAATCCTCCTACCTCAGCTTCCCAGAGGCATGGGGACTGCAGGAGGGCGATACGCTGGCTCCTGCTATCTTTGGACCTCTGCATGGCCACCAGCTGCCCTCCATCCAGGGAGGCTGCTGGTCCCAACTCTTATCTGCTCCTGTGTGACCCTGGCCAGGGATCCCTGACATGGCCCCTGTGCTTGACACTTCATGGGCCACTGGCCCTGGCGGGGTGGGAAGAGGTGTTAGCCTTGCGGTTTTCCTTGTGTGTACTGTTCATACTCCATTCTTCCATTCATCATTTTTCCAGTCTCCTGTTCACTCCTTTCTTGCTTCATTCATGCTGTTTACCCATCATTCACACCTTTTCAGTGCCTCGTGTCCTGGCCCTGTCCTGGCCTCATTCTCAGCCCTCAGGAAACACCTGGGGGTCCTGTCCCTGCTGGTAGCACCATGCCTGAGGCTAAGGAGGGTGCTTTGGGGGTCAGTGGGGCTTCCCGGAGGATAGGGAATCTGGGGAATGTGGGGGACCACTCCAGAGTCCAGCACCCAGGCCCATGAGGCCCCCACTGTCCCAGGACCCAGCCCTGGGGGGCCTTGGCTTACAGTCCCAGGTTTCAGGGCTTCCCTGTGCTCAGTGATTCTTCAGAGCTCAGCAGCCCTGCTGGGGCCTGCTATGGGGCTGTGGGGGGATAGGGTGAGGTGCTAGAGGCAGACCCAGGGCACTTCCCGGAAACCCACACTTTCTGCTGCCCAAGGCTGTTTATCACGTGCTTCTGGCCCACAGAGTCCTGTTTTTAGTGCCACCCTTTGGGCTTGTGCCTCTTGAGTCCTGGGGCGTGGAATCTGAGCTATCCAGGAGTCTTGTGCCCCTCAGGGCCATAGAGACAGTGTCACCCTTGGGTTAGCTCTGGGCAGAGCTTCCTGTTCCTGTCCTGAAACATCTTAGCAACTGTGCCTTGAGTTCCTGGAGACCCTGTGAGCTCCAAGCATGCACAGTATGCGGTGTACATGCACTGGGCCTCTCCTGGAGTGCCAGGCCACACATGCACACTGCGCCTGGGGTCATGGACCATCCCTTGCTCTGTCACCAGAGGAGGCAGGCGTCCTGCTCCCATTCCTGTTGCTGGCTGGGCCTGCTGCCAGCCAGCAGGATTTTGTGATCCGGTCTCCTGTGGTTTGGTGTCCCTGCCTGGCTCCAACTGACAGTGGTGGTGTCGTATATGGGTCCTGGAGTTCCCAGTCATGTGTGCAGGTGGCATTTCCCAGGCTGCAGCTCCCAGGGCTGGTAGCGAAGTGACTTGTGTCCTGTGCCACCAGGGCAGCTGCACCCAGGCCTGGTGTTGACCTCACAGGAACCTCATGGGGATAGTACTTGCTTTCCTGAGGCCCGGCTCTCTCACCACATGGTGATGTGACTTGATTCCTGTGCTTTTTTTAAAATAAGAAATGGAGCAGGCCAGGTACTGTCCTTCTAGTACCTGGCTGACAGTACCTGGCCTTCTAGTACTTGGGAAGCTGATTCAGGGGAATCTGCAAGTTTGCGGCCACCTGCGCTACATGTTGAGTTCAAAGCAAACCCTGTTTGAAAAATCCAAACTAAGCCAAACTAAAATAAAAAATTGGAGTGAGTAAAACTCCCTGCCCTGCCTCCTTCCAGAGCTTCTGTGAGGATCAAGTGAGATTATATATGAGAAGGTCCTGTGTCAGCACCAAAGCCCCAGACAGAAGAATTCTCATTCTCCTGTGTTAATTGCAAAAACGGTATCAAAGGAACATTAAAAAGATTTAACAGGAAAAAAATTCAGCCTGTTGTGATGGTGCACCCCTTAATCTCCACACTCAAGAGGCTGAGGCAGGAGGATTGCCATAAGTTCGACACCAGGTTGGGCTACAATAGTGAATTCAAGGCCAGCCTGAACTACATAGTTCGACCTTATTTCAAACAACAAAAAGGGAAGCCTCCACCACCTCAGGTTGACGTCTGTGATTGCTTGGGGTGTGATTTTTGGATTTTGGTGTCGTTCTGGGATTGCTGAGCTTTCCCAGTTTGCCTCTGCTGTTGTGGCAGAGGTCATGCTTCTCAGTTTTGCAGTCGTGAGTTTTGATGGCTATGTGATTGCCTTTGGAGTTGGGTCCCCCTGGTGAGATCCCCAGGCTACTTCCTGTGTCTTGCCCTTCAAGCGTACCCAACACTTGTGGGTGAGACCACGCTGCTTTCCCGGGGAGATGGACCCGGTTGACACTACTCACGTTGCACATGTGGCCTCATCGTCACATAGCCCAGTCAGCCCCCGGGTTCCCTGGTTCTCATTTGTCCCTAAATTAACTTCCCTGGGCCGAAAATGGTGTCATATTCAGCACTGTTCATCAACAGTGGACCTCGAGACACAGGCGTTGGTGTCGGCTGCTTATGGCGTGACCTATCTCCCTTGTCACCACCCCGTCCCACTCTGTCCATGATAGGCATGATGGAGGAGAGGGGCTTCAGGGGCAGTGGGCGCTGGGGCGGGTTGCAGGCTGCTAGGTGGGGATGGGGGCAGAGGCGCTGAGGAGGAGGAGGCAGGGGTGGGGAGGAAGACCAGGAGAAACAGAGACAAAGGCAGCAAAAATAGCGCAGGAAAGGGCAGGCAGGGAGGATAAGGAGGCAGGATGTGAAGAGCGGGAAGGGGAGGGTGTGGCCTGGAGGACGAGAGATGGGAGTGAGGGGAGAGGGAGACTGGCGGAGCCACGGAGACAGACAGAGTCAGAGGGAAGGAAACAGGCGAGGGAGGAAAGAAATGGGTGAGCCTGGCAGTGATGTTCACTTGAAACTTGGCCAGGGCGTCATGAGCCGCGGTTGGTTCCCTTTCTGTTGGTCCCTGGTGGCTCGGTGTGTCCTCTTGGGACGGTGGAATGGTGAGAGCATCCTGGCACACACATCCCAGGGCAGGGCCCCTCTGCAGCAATGGCATTGCAGGGTCTGGAAAGTAAGACCAGACCCACTGGCCAGGGACTGGGGGTGTCACTTGGCCTCTTTCATGGTGAAGATACAGGGTGTACTTGTCCAGGCCTGGCTTTTGGTCCAGACAAGGCATGGGTACCCTCTTCACAGTGGCCCTGACGGGAATAGCACCATGATGACTGTTTCCAAGGGTGACACACAAAGTGTATGTGCTATGATTTTCCAGCCAGCAGAAATGCCAGGTGAGGAGATGGAGCCCCTGGACCAGTCTCCAGCCAGCCATCACAGCACAAAAGGACAGACTAGGGCTGACGGCGGCCCCACGCAACCTGGAGCCATGTTTCCAGTACTTGGGTAGCCCATACGTAATTCCAGTTTCAGTTTCAGGCCTGATTTTTGGACTGATCCCCTTTCAGGAAGCCTGAGGAAAGGTGACTTATTTATTAACTGTTTTTTAATCTCTTAATTTCTGAACAACAAGTAGTATGCATGTGTGGAAATGTGATTCAGCATGTGATCAAGAGGTCACAGCCAGAACCCAGCTCAAAAGTGACAGCCTTGTGGCCTGGTTGAGGAATGTTCTGGAAGCTTCACTCTGAATGCTGCCCTCACCCTCTGATGGTCACCTGGGGAAGCAGATAGGGGCATGTTGGTGTCAGGCTGTGGAGCTACCCATTCTAGCCCGTGGCAGGGCCCGATTCAGATGTGTCCTTTATCACTGGTCTCTGTCCCCAGCCCAGGGTCCAGAAACCCAGAAACAGACCTGTCTGCGAGGATGTGTCTGGCTGCCCTAAGAGTGGAGCAGAGGTGGCTGCAGGGTTCTCAGAGCAGCCTTTGTTGATGTAGAGGGTGAGAAAGTGAACACGTGGCCAAGATGAGGTAGGGTGGCTTTGTCAGGAGCTGCCCAGAGAGGGCCAGGCAGCCTTGAGGGAAGTGGACACACCTCCCTCAGTGAGGGAGTAGCCTTGTTGTGGTGGCCCTGCCATGCTGGCCCCATGGCGTCCATGCTGCCTGCAATACGCAGGCCACACAGCAGGAAATGTGAGCCCAGGTCACGCCAACTCCTGAACTTGTGCCCTCTCACTTCCGGGCACTACTCAGGTGCCACCAGGCACCTAGGAACCTCTGCTTCAGACAGTGCTGGACTTTCTTTTCTCATGAATATTAAGAATAAGTAGCAGGGCTGGAGGGTTAGCTCAGTGGTTCTGGCGCCTGCCTCGCAAGCGCAAGGTCCTGAGTTCGATCCCCGGTAACCACATATAATGCTGGGCGTGGAGACACGTCCACCAACAATCAACACCGCATACCACAATGCCAGATGTGGTGGCTCACGCCTATAATCCCAGCACTCGGGAGGCAGAGACAGGAGGATTGCTGAGTTCGCTGCGGCTTGCCTGGGCACCATAGTGAGCTCAGGGCCAGCCTGAACTACAAAGAGAGACCATGTCTCAAAAAAAAAAAAAAAAAGGAATAAGTAGCAATAACTGCCATTTATCAAGAGTCCCAGGAGGAAGCCCACATATAAGTGAGGCACTGGATCCTTGGGTACAGGTGAGGACACCAAGCTACAACACAGCACAAAACTAATGGGGATCACAGAGCCATCCCAGATGCAGGTGACACCTGTCCTGTGAGTGGCACCTACTCGGGCATTGTCAGGCTGTGGGCTGGTGGGTACCCTGCTCTCGGAACCTCCATCTTTTCTTGTATGATGTGGGTCTGATCGTGCCCCCTGAGCATAGGCTTGAGGTGTGTACATTAGGAACTGTCCGATGCGTGGCCTATGACAGGCACTTGTTGTCAGTTGCTGTTGTCATTGCCACTACTGTAACACACGGTCTGCCGTATGGAAGGAGCAGACCCCGGTGCTGGAGGAAGGTTGGGAGGACCCTGTGGGGAAGCCCAAGAAGCTGGCACTGGTGAGCTAGAGTGAGGCAGCAGAGGGTGCGGCTGCTCGGACGGGCCCAGGCGTGCCTGGCATGGATGCAGAGAGAACAACAAACCAATCAGGCCTCTGCTGCTGTACTTCCTGTGAGAAGGGAAGTTACGGATTTCCACCCTGGCACCATTCTGGGAAGGACAGGACAGGCTGCTCTGGGTGTGGTTCCCCTCGTGTGGTCTCTGTCCGACTTGGGGTCCGTACCCAGGTCTTCCTCCCTGCCGCCAGCCCCAGAGCCACTTTCTACTCGGCGAGGATGGTGATGTCTCTCACCCCAAATGTCCTGCTGTTGAGTTGTGGGAGGAGTGGCAGAGACTTCAGGCTGTTGGCCGCTGTGCTCTGGAGGCCAGGGACACCTTGAGAGTCACTGCTGCCTCCTGGAAGTACCTGCTGTGGTCAGCCCATCCGCCCTGCACCCCTTCTTGACTACTGGGCTATGGGGTATGGTTTCTTTCTGCTTAGTCCCCCAGATAGACAGGAAGTTGTTCTGCTTCAGCCTCTGAACCTGTCCGGCCTGCACGTTGCCTAGATGACCCCCTGCTCCTAGCTCTGGGATTTGTAGGAGACGGAGCTGATAACCTGGGGCAGGGATAGAACAAAGGAAGAAGGGTCCTGTTTGAGGGCACAGGGGCCACGTGAGCCCATGGCCAAGATGGGTCTGGGGAGCACTATAAGTCACTGATAGTTAGCTCAGCAGGGCCTCAGTTTGTCATCTGCAAAATGGGGTCATCTTGGGCCCACAGACAGAGCACCCGTGGGGTTGGGTCACAGGCCCTTGTAGGTCAGGGGGGTGTCAGCCCCCTGGGAGACCTGGGATACACTTGCGGTCCCCCATACTTGGGACAGTTTGGAGTGAAAGCTGATGTCTGGCTGCTGGTTTACTCACAGTGACAGTAGTGAATCTCAGAACATCCTGTGAAGCAGAATGCGGTGAAAGGGCCAGGGCAAGTTCAAGAGCAAGAAGCCAGCTCCAGTTAGAAGGCAGCATGCGGGATGCTACCCACAGCCTGGCACCTCTACCATCTGCCTAGCCCTGGCCAGCCAAGGATCCCTGCAGAGGGAAAGGGGTTGCAGAGATGTCTTTAGTGTTAAGGGGTGTCAGGGTTTGCAACAGAGTGGGGTGAGGACATTGGGGCTGAGCTGGCAGGCTGAGCTGGTGGCAGCCACGGCGGTTCCTGCTCTCAGCAGTGTGAGCCTCCATCTCCCCAGCAAATCCAAGCTATGGCTGTGGTTTGTAAGCTGTGATTTTTCAGCCCTTGTGCTGAGGCCCACATGCTTTTCCCCGCCCTTGGAGTTGCCTTTTTCGGCCCCCAGGTGCTGCTTATGGCTAGGTGGGGCACTCAAGAAACCATTTCCAAAGCCCCTGAGCCAGCCCAGTGGCTTCCGGCATGGGGTCTGGAAAGTAAGGGAACTTCCTCATGGTCCTTGGCCTGAGCCCCCTGGGGCCTTATGAGACAGCCTGCCCTGAAGCCTCCCGCAGTCATTCATCCTGCTGTCACATCCTGGCTCAGCGGGCGGCTCTCCAGGGTCTGCTCCTCAGCGGCTGAGATCTGGTTACCCGGAGCCCCCCATCTCTAGAGTTTGGGCAGAGCTCCCTGAATCTCCTGCGGGGTCCCACCCACGCCTCACGGAGCTCATCTCTGCAGGCACACCCAGGTCCCGCTTGGCGCCAACTCTGTCACTCCACCTGCTGCTCCTGCATGGGCACCACTACTGGCCACCACCAGGCTTCTTGAGGGCGTGGCTGTGCCCCTCCAGTGCGCCCCTCATCTGAGTCCTTATCTGCTAAGTTTCGGTTTCCTCTTTGTCTTCTGCTCATTCATTCACTCGCTCCTGTGTGCCTGTGCTCATTCATTTATACCCGGGCTTGTGTAGCACACGTGTGTGTGTGTAAATATCGGCCACACGTAACTTACATTGGCACAGGCGGACATGCTTCATGGTGCTCTTCTGTGAGCCTCGTGCATTCATCATTGAGGGTGCGGGTCCCATGCCAATGCCTGTGCCTGTGCGCGGGAGGACACAGCACATGCACACACTCACAAGCACCCTGGGCCTCACCCACCTGCAGCTCCCCAGTACCGGCCGGGTGGTGCCTGTTGGGTGTGAAGTGCCTCCACAGGCCCGAACTTGCTCAGTTCGCCATGCTGGGCCTCGCCCTCTCCTCAGCTGTGACCTAAGCAGCCCTGTACAGGCTGTGTCCCTCCTTTGTGTCTCACCCTCCTTTCTTCTGCCAGATCCTCCTGTCTGTCTCAGCTGGCCCAGAGCCCCAGCGTCCACCCCTGCCTCAGAACTGGGAGCACTGCATAGCAGACGGGACTGGGCAGGTGGTTTTGTCCCAAGGAGCAAGAGTGACTCCAAGAGCCTTCCCAAGAGGTCAAGGCGGAAGACTCACCCATTCTCCTGCCAGCCACTCATTCCCTGGCAGCCTGTGCCCCTCACCTCGCTCCCAGCCCCCACACAGGAGGGCCTCTGTATCGGTAGCTCCCTCCCTAGGGCTGCAGTTCTCAAGCCTGGACTCCTTGGCCGGACAGGACTTTCTTCTTTTGGCCCCACTGGGAGCCTCTGACTCCTCTGCCTTAGCCAGGCTGGGCTCCCACTGCTCTGTGCTCTGCTGTGCTCTCTGGGGAGCCTTATCTTTCCCTCCTTCCCTCTTTCCCGCCCTCCCTCTTCTCTTCCACACATCAAGGCCTGAGCCTGTGTTTCCCGGAAGGCCACATAAGTTGAAAGAACAGAAGAAAAGCCCAGGTGGATGAGAACTCATGGGTTGTGCAGGTGCTCTCTGCCAATCAGTTACAAAGTTTTTACGAGCAAATCTGGTGGTTATCCCTTGGAAAATAAGCAAAGGAAACCACTTCCTGCTTCTTCCAGGAGCTACTTGAGCCTAAGCTTTCTAAGACCCGCTAGGAACCCGAGGTTCCAGGTACTCCCCCTTCTCTCCCAGGGAACCCAGAGCCTACGCACAGCCTAGGCGTGGCTGGCTGTGTGGCGGGGACGTTCATTCCACGCCCTATAGATCAGGTTGTTTGGCAGCGGAGGAGCACGGGGGTCATGACACAGGCAGTTGATCCTTTCCTGTTTTGGGCTGCCGCCTCTGGATTTGCCTGTCCCTCCCCTTCTTTGGGGCCTTTTCTCCAATAAACATATGCATGGCACCTGTTCTGTGCCAGGACCTCTTGTAAACTGTGCAATTCTGTGTGTGTGTAATTCTTAAATAGTATGGTCTGTGCTGTGGCCCCATGGAATAGCGCTGCTAGCTCCATTGTACAGATGGGGAAACTGAGGTCCAGAGAGATTAAGTCTATGGTCTGTGCTGTGGCCCCATGGAATAGCGCTGCTAGCTCCATTGTACAGATGGGGAAACTGAGGTCCAGAGAGATTAAGTCACTGACTGAGCCGGTGGGTGGCAGGGAATCTGGCATGAGTCTGGCCTTGTGCCCACTGAGCCACACTGCCTCTCTAAATGGGGTGTCCTGGTGTGCCTATGTGGTCCAGTTCACATTTGTCACCCTGGTAAGATGCTCAGTCAGCCTTACTTCATTCAGAGATGCCACCCACCTGGAGGAGGCATCACATGGTCAGCTTGAGTGTGGACCGTTGGGACACTCGGGGACACAGTGACACTGGATCCACTGGTAGCAACATGACCTCACCTGGTAGTGGCTTAGTTACCTGAAGAAAGGCAATGCTTTCCTCAAACTCATCACCAGGCAGTCCCCGGACACCACACATGCAGACGTTTGGGCGCCCTGGGGCAGGGACAGGGGCACCAAGCCCAAAGACAGAGCCAGCAGCTCTGGGAAGCCAGGTCACACCCCAACCCACCCTTCTGAGAAATGCAAAGCATTACCGTTAGGATGTTCCCTTTGCTTTGCTTGGCAAATTAGACAGTGTGGCTGCTAACCAAGCTCATTCCCATGACCTACTGTTTAATTGAAAAAAGATTAAAACAATAATAACAACAACAACAACAAAGAAAAGTAAGGAAAAGGCCTCTGGGTGTATGAGTGGCATTTGCAAATCCTGTTCCTGAACAGACCCAAGGCAGGTCCATAGGATCTGGAGACCCTGCTGTCCCCAGGGTGCAGGGTCACTGGTATATCTTTGGTGTACATCTGTCGCGCCCATGTCTGTGTCCTTTGCTGTGTTCACAGGATGTCGTGGGATGTGGTTTTCCGGCCAGTCCGTGCTGTGCTGGCCTCCAGGCTGATGTTTTATTGAAGACCTGACCCAGTTCAGCACATGCTCAGTATGGTGGCCAGGGAATCCAGCCCTGGCCTCCAGCAGCCAATTGACCCCAGCCTGTCCCTCTTACCAGTGGAAAGGCCAGCTTGGCTCATTGCTGTCCTCTGCAGTGAGGGGTCAGTACAAGCTGTTACCTCGGCTCGCTGAGCTTCAGTCTCTTCTAAGCCTCCACACTGCCATGTCACAAGTCACAAGAAGCCGGTCATTTGTGGGATGACCCCGGCACTTTCAAGGGACGGTGAACGTTAGTTTTGCAGTGGTTGGTGATGATCTGTAGCTTTTCCCTCAGGTCCCAGCAGTAGGTGCTGTCTCTAGTCTCACTGGACCACGGCCAGATGGCTGATTCCTCCCAGATGTTCCGTTAGATACTGGTTGGGTCATATGGCCTCAGAGCGAACAATCTTAGTTCCCTGCCCTTCCCCTTGAGGGATCTGAAGCCTGTAGTGCCAGGCTGCCCATGACTGATGTCCCCTGGGAACAATATGGAGTGTGGATGGGCAGTAGCCAGTGTTACTGAGCACTTCTTCATAGCTGGCACTGTGCTGCCTATGCTGTATCTTTAAATTCTCACCTGAAAAGCCTCATCTCCCAAACGTTGAGTGGAGGCTGAGAAAGGCACACAGTTTCCCACACGTGACAAGTGAGTAGCTGGCTTTGAGGTGCCCTTTCCTGTGTTCTTTGCAGTGTGGTCTGTGGCCCACGACAAACTATAAACTGTCTGTCACCAGTCTTAAGTAGGGAGAGCAAGAATGAGATTATCAAATCTCTGAATGACTTCACATTACAAGGACATTTTTATATTAGTTTTTAAAAATATTGGTCTACAATGGATTGGAAATGAGATAAAATCTGATTTCTTTCTTCCTATAGAGTTGGAGATGTGCTGATGGAGCCCAAGCTCTTCACTCTTGTATTAGCCAGTCATTCAGGTCCTGCTGCATAACAAATAGCACCACCTGTCAGAATCTTCACATACCCAACTTTACTCCTGTGTGCCTGATGTCCAGAGCACATCCATAGGGACCTTACTTATCCACTCACCCAGGGACTCAGGCCAGTGCAGCTCCCATCCAAAACATGGTACATGGGCCACTTCTCCTGTTTCATTGGCTAGAGCAGGCCACATAGATACCTCATGATTTCAAGGGACAGGGTGGAAGGAGAAATGGGAGTCCACCTTGTGCCCAGACAGAGCAGAGCCTGGCATGTGGGGACGGGTAGGAACAGTGGCTCTGCTGCTCTTGCCCACATGTACCTGGCTACTGGCCAGTCCTGTCCCTTCCCAGCAGGCTGTGCAGAGAAGGAAACTGTGAGTAGAGTCAAGAAACTGCTCTCAAGTTCTGGCTAAGGTTGCTTCCCTCCCCAAACTTCATTTCTTTCCTGGGTGACTTTGTGGCTGGATTCAGTGCTGTCTGTTGAGTGTGGGGCACAGCAGTTGCTATGTGTGATATCATTGTCTTCCTCCCTTCTTAGCCTCAGATTATGAATGGGGCAGCTGCTGCTCAGAAGTTAAGGAATGTCATTCAGGTCATGTAGCTCGAAACTGTCTGATCTAGGGGTACTAGAGGTCATCACGAGGAAGGGTCTCAGAGACATTTTTCAACCCTGTAGAAAGCCTGGTGGGATGGTGGCTTTTATTCTTGAGAGGTGATCTTGGCTCAGTTGTATTCCATTTCACTACTCAGTGAGACCTGATATGTCCTTCTATGGCCACTCATTATTTCTTTGACCTGGGCTTATAGTGTGGGAATAATGCTGAAGAATGGAAATACAAATCAGTGGTGGCTTAAGAATAGTAATTTTAGGTGGGGAAAAGGTCTTCCAGATATAAAGAGTTTTCAATGAAAAGAAAAACTGAGTCTTTGAAGTCTCACTCCTAAGTGTCCCCAGAGATAGACTCTGTGGCAGGCCCTAGCTTCTCGGGGCTCTTGGTCCCCTCTGCAGATTCCAAAGTGCAGCCTGACAGTGTTCCTCAGACTGAGTCTGGTCAGGAGGTCGTGAGGCCCAGGCTATGCCAAGTGCGCTTGTCTGTGTGTCCATGTGACTCTCCCATTCAGAGGGAGAAGGTTCAGCAGTGTGACTTGTGTATAATTGAACGCATGGCTCACCTTTTTGGACCAAGTGCTTTGCCCTCAAGGTTAAGTCCTGTAGCTGGTGCGTAATTTAAGACATGGTGCCCCTTTTTGGCAGCGGCCACTTGAGGAGATATGGAGAGGGGGGAAAGGTCAAGCTGTTTAGCCAAGGTGCCATTTAAAATATTATTTTGCTATTAAAGCAGGAGCAGATTTGGGGCAGAATGTGAAATGCACAAGGCCTATTGCAACTGAACGGGAGGCTTGTGTGACACTACTGCCGGGTGGTGGCAGGGCAGGAAGTGCTTGTCCTGCTTTATAATTGGGGTTCATAGGTGGGGGGCTAAGAGGCCCAAGCTCTGGTGAGAGGTTTCTGTGGTGAATGCCAGAGCTGTGAGTCCCCCAACATTGCTCTGGACACTGGTCCACTCGTGATTTCTGGTTTTCCTGCTTTATTTCTATTTGGGTTTTGTCAAGCTTGTATGTAAGGCCCACGTGGGAAGAGCAGGCTGCATCTCTGTACTTAAGGAAGGACTCAGAGATGAGGGGTGCATTGATGATCAGAGCCCCACTCCCCCATTCCAGGGAGTACCGAATGCTGTGACTTGGTTTACTATGAGCTTGAAATATCAGCCGTGTGCCGTCATTTGGAATTGATAGAAGCTTCATATGATGTGGCTGTCAGGTGCTGCACAGAAAGCTGGTGGAAAGCCTCCCTCCGTTCCTCAGAGGTGGCCAGTCCCCTCCTTTCTGGGCCTCCTGTCCAGGATCCTCAGGTACACACAGGCAAATGCATATAAAATTCTATTTCCTCTTCTGTGCTTGTTTCAACAAACGACATAGTCCGGTCCACATGGCCTGTATTGTTTTTTGACTAAACAATAATTGGGGATTGTTCCTTTGCAGCCAGGCTTCCTCTTGCTTGGGCTGTGGCTCCAGACTCCCCCACTGTGTGGATTTGTTTGAACGTTTGCTTGCTGGTGCTGTGTTCCCAGCCCGCTGCTCTCTCCAGTGTGCTGCCGCGATGTTGCACATACGTCCACCTGCAAGACAAGAATGGCGGTGTTTCTGGGACGCACTTGTAGAGTGGAACAGCCACAGCCAGGGCGCTGCCTCTGGAGTGGCAGTAGGGATTTGCAGGTCATCCTGGGACTGTGGGCCCTGCAGAGGGGATCTTGGGTACCCCTGCTGGCCTAATGTTCAGGGGCCACTTCAGCACCATGTCAGCTCTGCGGCAGGCACCCTTGGCACTTGCAGTGAACATAGGCTCATGCTGTGTCAGTCCGGAAGAAGTGGCTTTGGATATTTGGAGTACAGAACCCCTTCTTACGTGCTGCAAGGCCTCATTCCAGAAGTAAACCTTTTTTTGGAGACAGCATCTTACTATGTAGTGCACAATGACCTTATGACTTAATGATCCTCCTGCCTCAGCCTTCCAAGTGCTGGAATTACAGACCTGTGCCCCCACCCCTGGCTAGCAGTGAACTCAAATATAATTCAGATTCCCCTTCCCTTCGCCTCAGGAGCTATAGCTTTCACAATAGGAAGGAAATTGTTTGTGTACTGCTTTTCAAATAAAGGTCTACTCCTGGGGGAGAAAAGTGCCACCAGGTCCCCAGAAGAGCTTGCGTGCTGGTAATGCCAACACCACACACTCTGTGAGACAGGCCTTCCTCCTGTGTCCTCTGCTGCCGTGTACCCTGCAGCAGGCTTTTTTTTTTTTTTTTTGAGACAGGGTCTCGCTTTGTAGTCCAGGCTGGCTCTGAGCTCACTATGGAGCCCAGGCAAGCCTCGAACTCAGCAATCCTCCTGTCTCTGCCTCCCGAATGCTGGGATTACAGGCGTGAGCCACCACGCCCAGCTGCAGCAGGCTTTTGTTAGGTGTGCTCTGCAGGTGAGCATGTGGGTCTGAAACAGAAGCTGCCTTCTTCCTGCCTGCATCACCTCTGGGGCCTCTACGCATGTGGGTTTCCAGCTGTGGAAATGGGAATCCTGGTGGTGCCTGATGCAGGGCGGGTACTCACTGGGCTGTAGTCTGGCTGCCTTTCTTCCCTACCCTGTCTACCTCGCTCCTTCCAGGGATCCTGAGTTGGGGTGGATGCCCAGACCTTGACTCAGGGCCCAGGAATGCCCCCCACCCTGCGCCAGGGCATGGCCTGAGCCAGGGTCTCCAGCTGTGTCTGATTTGTGGTGCTCCCTGCCCAGATGTGAGGGAGCAGCTGTCTCTCCTAGAGGCTAGAGCATGGCAGTCGGATGGGCAGGATGTAGTGAAGTGTCTGAGGGCCCCTTTGTCAAGACTTGCAGCTTCCTACGCTCCATGCAGACATCCCACCCTGGGGTGTCTGAGTCAGATCTGTTGCCAAGTTGAACCGCCTTTGCCGATCGAAGTACATTAGGAGTTCTAGACACATCTTCGTGTGCCCCTGGTGGTGCATTTGGCAAAAGCTCAGCTGACTTAGACTCTGAAGTTCCTGTAAGTGCCCTGTCTAAGGAGTGGCAGCTGGGTCTTGAGCATCCTGCCACTGGCTGCTGTCCCTTCCCAAGGCCTGATGGGGCCAAGGAGACCCAAGCTACTCACAGCTGCTAGAGCTCCATCTGCCTGGTAGGAAACCACAGCTCATCTTGGGACGTGCACTGTTATGTGGGACCACGGTGGACATTTTTGTTGATGATGTTCTTGTAGCTGCTAATATCATGATGGCAATCATAATGGTAGTGTTAGTGCTTAAAGTGATTCCGTGTCTGTGGCTAAGCTCCATCTACTTGGCTTATATGATTTTCTTTTAATCTTAGGAGAGTGTCATGAGGAAGCGTTATTACTATTGGCTCTATTCAGCAGATGAGTAAACTGAGGTTTAGCAACCAAAGGACAGCACAAAGTTCCATATGTAACCAAGGACAAAGCCTAGATTAATTCTGTGACTCACTGTCCTTGACAGCTATGGTGTCATACTAGGCTTTGACTAATTTTTTTCTCCTTAATAAAAGAAAAGCACATTCTGGTGGTGTGTGCCTATCATCCCAGCACTCAGGAGGCTGGGGCAGGAGGATCACCACAAGTTCAAGGCCGGCCTGGGCTTGGAGTGAGTTCAAGGCCAGCCTGAACTGCATAGGAAGATGCTATTTCAAAAACAAACGCACAAACCTTCATTTTGGGAAATTTGGAAACATACTGAGAACATGGAGTTAAACGATCCCCTCTTCCATTTTATCTGCATCACCAGAAACGAGTCAGATCACTTATGAACAAGCTTGGTCATAGCTGCCCATGTACTCCTCTCCCCTGGAGTGGAATTTTTGATGCAAATCTCAGATATCCTATTATTTCAGCAGAAATAATAGGAATTTTAAAAGAATATGTTTTTTTAAATTGAATTCTTTATTGGTACAATTTATATACATCTCACAATCACATATAACATTGGGGAATTTGTACCAGTATATGACACAAGTTAATTCTCATTTTTACCCATATCCCTACCTACCCACACCTCCCACCTCCTTTATACATACTCTTTTTCTTTCTAAATCATATTTATTCCTTCCCCTCATTATATTCCTACACCAAATTTCCTATGGAAATTTCCCATTCTATAAAAAGAATATGTTTTTTAAAAAATTAATTATTTTGAGACAGGGTCTCGCTGTGTAGTTCAGGCTGGACTTGAACTTGTGGTAATCTTCCCACCTCAGGCTCCCGAGTGCTGGGATTACGGGTGCTCCCCACCACACTTAGTTAAAATTTTTTTTTAATAAAAGGATAAATGTAAGTGTAATGTCATCCTCATGCATAAGAAGCTGACAGTACTTCTCTCCCATCACATGTCTACTCAGTATTCATGTTGCCTCAATTGTCTCAAATGACTTTTTCTGTGGATTTGTTCAAGTAAGAATCCAGACATAGGACCGTGGATTTAGCCCAGCAGCACAGCACCTGCCTGGTAAGCATGAGGTCCTGAGTACAATGCCCAGTATCAAAAAAGAAAAAAAAAAAAAAGAATCCAGATGTGGTCTAAACATTGCATTTGCCCCATACGTCTCTTTAGGGATTTAAAGTTTCTCCCTGGATCAGGCTATCTGTCCTACAGAATTATCACATTGCAAGTTTTGCCATCACTTCTACATGCTGTCATGTAACGTTTTTTTCGCCATGCCTCAGATTTCCTGGGAATTTCTAGTCCATCCTAACCTGTGCTGTCCAGGCATACAGCCACCAGCCATTCAAGGCCGCTGAGCGCTTGAAATATGGGTGGTCCAAGTGGAGGTGTGTTCTAAGCAGAAAACACACTGGGTTTTTAAGACTCACTATGAAAAAAAAGTATAAAACACCATAGTAATAATTTCTCATGTTGATTGTATGTCGAAGTGATATATGTTCCCTACGTTGTGTTAAATAGAGTATACTAACAATGTTGATTTCACCTGCTTTGTTTATTAAAAATTGTGGTTGTCCGATAAATGCTGGCGTGGCTGTGGGGAGAAAGGAACCCTTCTCCACTGTTGGTGGGATTGCAGACTTGTGCAAACATTGTGGAGATCTGTGTGGAGATTTCGCAGAAAACTAGGACTAGGGGTCCCATTTGACTCTGCTATCCCCCTGCTAGGAATATACCCAAAAGAATTTAAAAACTCACATTGGAAAGACAGATGTACACCCTTGTTCATAGCAGCTCAGTTCGTGATAGCTCAATCTTGGAAACAACCCAAATGTCCATCAACTGGAGAGTGGATAAAGAAGATGTGGTTTTTTAATAAAATGGAGTATTACTCTGCCATAAAGAATGACA
>PVIC010007600.1:0-50485 GCA_004025085.1 Thryonomys swinderianus | reverse complement strand
TGGGGGTGGGGTGAGGATTTCAACATATAAATCTGGAATGTGGAATACGCTAATATTCACATCATAACACGGACACCAGCAATTTAGAACAGGGGGCGGTAGGGCATAAAATGTTCACATTGAATATTTGTGACAGGGAGTTTCAGAATATTCTTGTTTAGCTAGTTGGTAAATTAGTTTGTATAGTCTGAAACTGAACCAAAAGGAGAAAAACCAGATGAATGCAGAGATGAAGTTAATTTATAAACATGAATGTTAAATTTCCCAAAGTAAATATAACAGTGTATTCAAATATTAAATTAAGATGATGGAGAAATTATAATTTGGGTAGACACCATCTCTAAGGAAAAGCAGAGAAAATTACGTCATGAACCTCCAAGAAAAAGAAAAATACATTTCTCACATTCTCCAGATTTACTATGTTTAATAAAATTTGTTTCAAAAGGCATTCAATGTACACAATATTGTGCTAGATTGCTGGGCGTGGTGGCTCAAGCCTGTAATCCCAGCACTCGGGAGGCAGAGGCAGGAGGATTGCTGAGTTCGAAGCTTGCCTAGACTACATAGTGAGCCCAGAGCCAGCCCAAACTACAAAGCGAGACCCTGTCTCAAAAAAAATGCAAAAAAATGCAAAATATTGTGCTAGATTTTGAGATGGAAAAATATTTAATAATAAATAATTTAAGCCTTTATGTGAAATATCACTTTTTATCTTGTAAAATATTTAAAATTAAAGATTTAGGAGCAAAAATGAAAACCTTTTAAAAGATTATTTTGTCCTCTGGATCCCACTAGTTAAAAAACTTGTTCATCTGAAGGTTGCTAGGGAGTTACTATGAAATATTATATACAGAAATTTAACTTTGCATTATGTATATGAATCCGTGGTGAAAAGAGATATACTTATTTCCTTTTTGCAAAGAAGATAGCAAATTGCACAGTATCCTGGCTGAGATTTGTACCTTTCCTGTGGTTGGTAGACATTTATTGCACCAAATCAAATTAATTGTACACCTTTCTCATTGAATGATCTTTGTAAATTAGTTTTTACCAGTTAGTTAACCAGTTTTAAATTTGATTTAACTATGATACATTTAACTTGATGTAATTATTCTTGACTCATTTTTTCCCCCTGTGGATAGAAAGAAAGGAAAATTCTGAGCAGAAAAAATAAAGGATATAGCTGCTATTGTCAAAAGCAAAAAAAAAAAATAAAACACTGAAAATACCCCTCAAATGACAGCATGAAGGCTGTTATCTTATTATTTCTACCTGCAGAACTTCCCTTAGATCAGCTGTTCTTAAACTATTTTGAAATGTCCATTCCTATAAACATATGATAAATCTTTCATTAAACCATGACTTTCATGCTGTGGTATGAAAAACCCCTCTCCTTTTGGTAACCTTAACTACACCCATTTTGCCCCAGATAATTCTACATTTCTTCTTAACTCCTTCACTTAAATTAATTGCCACACCTCTTAAAGCCACACAGAGGCACACTGGACATGGCTACCACTTTCCTGGATCTCATATTAAGGCTAATTGACACAAATTTTGTCTCTGAAAGCAAAAGACTTTCTCGCTGTTAATTCACAGAGGTCCTCAGTGCACTGCAGCCCGCTGCACCTGGATTGCAGAGATCCCACCCACTGTCAGCTGCACGCCGGCTCTAGACACAAAGCACACTGCACTGTGGGCCTCGCCTCACAGGCACCCATGGCGACTAACAGGTTTCTCCTTGCCATACATCAAGAACCAACACCCAGAAGAAACAGCATGATGTCCCCCTTTTCCAAGGCATCTCGCAAAATATTGTTATCTCTCACATCTAGCTCCAGGAGACACCTTCCATGAAAACTATCAAAGTGCAGGGCATGAATCATCTTTCCCATCACAGGCACAATATTCAACAGCTACAGATTAAAAGGAGCAGTTTAATTGGAATCACAGATCAGGTGATTCAATTCAACTCATAGTTAACTCCAAGTTCTAACTTAGCTCCAAGGAAGAACTTTTTCACACTTTTCACACCCAGAAAAGTCATTGAGAAAACCACTTGTGCTCTTCTTAGATCCAGTTAAATTGCTACAGTTAATGATAACTTTTACATACTCTATGGAAAAGCCCCCAAATAAACCTACAAAAACCCAGCAGACAGCCTCACTGACAGGCAGGAGCATAAGATCCCAGGGAGATAAAAATGGAGAAGAATGTAGTATTAGGGTGAACAATGTCAAGCAAAATCTCAGATACTTTATACTATGAAAATGATTCTATTTTACTTAAAACTTCAGGAATTAATATGCATAATGGGAATTTTATCAAACAATTAGAAAATAAATATGACAAGAGAAGACATTATCACATATGGAAACATTTTTTTATATTTGTACATGAAAATGGTCTGAAATTATCTCAAAATGACATACAGTATGAAATGTTTCCGCTTAGTTATATGAATATTTTAATAAACAATCTTACCTCTTTCATATCAATTCAGAGCAAAGTACATACCTGAAAGTTTTTTCAAAACCGATTTAAAATATATATGAGTATTTAATGGTATCGAAAAAGAGGAAGTTGTTGAGGAGGAAAGTAATAAACAAAATTGTAGAAAATATTAATTCATTGTTTTATATTTAAATATATGAATACTTTTTTAAAAAAAACTATCAATTTTCAATTTTAGGAAAGATGAAGAAAACCAATAAACTTTGTTAGAATTATTTTACTTACATGTCTTTAATAAACATCACTGATGCCTTACCCTATCCTCTCAGCCAACACTATTTCAGCAGGATCTGACCAGTTCTAGCAGTCAGCACCTGCCTTTTTTTGCCTGATACTTTTCCTTGAGCCACCTTTTTTTTTTTTTTTTTTTTTAAGACAGGGTCTCACTTTGTAGTTCAGGGTGGCTCTGAGCTCACTATGAAGCCTCACATTCACTCTGCCTCTCAAATGCTGATATTACAGGTGTGAGCTACCACACCCATCACTGTGGTAAATGATACTGACTGCTGGTGGGTGTGAATCACCACCTCCTGGTATTGTTGTACATAGTTACCAGAGATCAAACTCTGGACCTTGTGCTTGCTAGGCAGGTTCTGGAACCACTGAGCTAAATCTCTGGCCCGATAAATATTTTCTGATAGCCTGCTCAAACTGCACACAGGAGGGCCTTTTATCTCTCCGCCTTTCCCTTCCACATTCCTCTAGCAACACTTCCCTGCATCACCAACCAAAGTGGTTTACTGATGTCATAACTTGGTTGTACAACAGATTCTACAGGTGCAGGTTAAAATACAATGAACAAAAAAGGAGGAAAGAGAGGAGGAAGAGAAGCTATCAGCATGAAATTTGTCTCACTGATATTAAACACTACAGGAAGATTTTTTTCCTATTATTATCAGATCAGCCAAGGTTAAAAACTAATCCCTAGTATTAAGTAAAAGCTATATTTAGGGAATTTTTTCATATTCTGTTGATAAGAATGCAAGTTGATAATACTATGCTCTAGAAAAAAGAAGAAACTTGCTAAAAATATATAGTTCCAAAATGTGAGTTTCCTTTTGTTCATGGGGTTCACATTTATTTACCAGACTAAATTAATTAAAACACAACTTGATTTTTAGCATATGTTATGCTAAGAATATAATCAGACATGATGGAAAACTAAATACAGAATCTCAGAAAGCTAGTTACAGTAGAGGATCCAATAAGAATGAAAGAGGTGGGGTACATGAAGGAATAGACAAAGTCTCCTGAATTCTGCAACTTTTCTCTTTGATAAATCACATTTGGCTCTGTAATTGAATTTCACCACAGATTCGATATTCACCATTTCTTAAATTTTGGTTCTTTCTTCGGGGACCAGTTTCTGGATGTTGAAACTCCCTGAGTTACCATATTATATTTCTGACATTGGTCTACATGGTCTTTCCTTCACGCCTGATGTGGTTCTTACTATCACTACGCTCACAACTCAGTGGTAACTCACTGCATTTTATGACTCATTTTCTCCAAGAAGATTGCTTCATTTGCTAGAACACAATACCAAGCACTACAACAGCAGTTGATGTGCTAGGCGGATTCTCACAGTTGATGGAAGAATAGAACCAACAGATTTTATACAAATATGTACCAGGCTCTAAGAATTAGCTTTTCTTAAAGAGTGTGCATGCTTTTATTTTGCAGCAAAGATGTATTCTTAACCATAAAAATCATATGCATGTTAAGAATCTACTCTGTGAATGCCGGACGTGGTGGCTCACGCCTGTAATCCCAGCACTCGGAAGGCAGAGACAAGAGGATTGCTGAGTTCACGGCGGCTCGCCTGGGCACCATAGTGAGCTCAGTGCCAGCCTGAACTACAAAGCAAGACCCTGTCTCAAAAAAGCAAAAAAAAAAGAATCTACTCTGTGAGTATTTGTGTTTGTATGTATACACATGTGTGCTTGTGATTAATTCAGAAGCGCTTTTTAATAATGATATCCTCTTCATTTAAATTTTGTACACCTAAAAACTTATTTCATAAATAGAAACCTGGAGGTTGCATCATTCATAGAATGCTAACTGCATAGTTTAAAGAAACAGCAACGTCTTCTTAAGATGTTGGTGAAAGAAAATGAAATTTTGCCCAGCTCCAGATTTTGAAATGATATGCTTCCCGATGGCAGTCACACAGCCAGGGTTTCACCACTGCGTGTTAGACTGGCCACCTGCCAAGCTCCTCTGGCCTTTACAGGGAGGTGTGGAAATGTCACCGAACCACAACTGACAGATGTCACCACAGTTGATGACTACAACTTTTCCTCAGGTGTGTTCACAGAAATGTCAGGGGTTGGGCTCCAAGGCTGGACTTGCACACTGGTGAACAGAAGCTGACGGGTGAGTCTCATAAGATATGACCTACCTATTTACAGACAAGTAAAAGTGGAAATAAAAGCATTATGAAATTAAACATGAGTTCAAACTTATTGCCAACTATTTAGACATGAAATGTGCTTTTACTCATATGTAAAATAGTCTGTCACATTTACCCCTGCTAACCCATTCAGAAAAATAGACTGATGGTCCTGCTTTAAATGTATTGAATCTATCTCTTTAGATTAATGATTGGCTTGTGCAATCAAACTTTAGGCAATTTCCACTCTAAATCTGTGTGGTGCTGACTTAAGACTCTCAGTATGGCTAATGGGTATATTTAACTTTATGTTTCAATACATGAAGTTCAGTATTACATATCTAGAATTTTACCTAAACTTAGGATGAGACCACATGATTGGAATGTCCTTCTATTGAACATGCTTTGAGAAGTATTTAATGGTATATGTCAAAAATATTTTAAATGCCAGTAGATATACAAGGTTATGAAAGCCTCATCTTTATGTAGATTTCATGCTTCCCATGCATTTTGATAGAGCTACTTTCATTTTATGTGTACAATACATTTATAATGCAAAGAGCATCAGATAATCTAAAATCTCACTTTCTAAATGAAACAGCAGAATCAGGAATTTGGCAAAGATCAAAAACTTTGTAGTTTAAAAAGGATCTGAATAAGTGTATCCAGCCTGCCACTTCTTTGAGCTTTTCAGTAGAGGTGACCTTGAAATAGATAATCTTCTGCTGCAGAATTCTGTGTTTAATATGAATAATGAATATGTATTGGTTTTTCAGACAGTATTTTAGCAAATCAGCCCTGAGTGAAGCAGTTATTTACTTAATGGTACAGAGAACCACTGCATGTGATTTATCATGGCTTATAATTATGGTCTGCACATAACGAGTTCATTCTTACCATGTGCCATGAGTTGTTTATTAGTAATATTGTTGTAGGCCAGCAATTCAATTAACTCTATATACCACTAGTGATTTTTAATGATTCCCCACTTTATAATGAAAAACAGTGGTTCTTTGAGGATTTTAATATACCTGGTGGCCTTCAACGTCTCCTAAATGTTATTAGCCTACTTTGTGCAAAAGACTAAGAATGGCATCAACTGAATTAATAAGTATTTGAATAAGAATCCCCAGCACCCAGGCTGAAGTACATGCACGTCGTCCAGTCTCTAGTGGGAAAATAGACTAGGACTTGGTAATATATAAAATCTTGTAACCTAACATTCACTGGTAAACTGACCTAAAACATGCAAAACATTGAATCTTTACAATAATGGGGCAGGACTCGGTGCAGGAAGTGGTTAGGAAGGGCTCCTATACCTGGATGATTTTTGCAGTTTAAAATGGACTTTTTTTTTTTTGGCTTTTTGCAGACAGGGTCTCGCTTTGTAGTTCAGGCTGGCCCTGAGCTCACTATGGTGCCCAGGCAAGCTGCCACAAACTCAGCAATCCTCCTGTCTCTGCCTCCCGAGTGCTGGGGTTACAGGCATGAGCCACCACGCCCAGCATTATATGTGGTAACCGGGGATCGAACTCAGGTCCTTGCGCTTGCAAGGCAGGCGCCGGAACCACTGAGCTAACCCTCCGGCCCTAAAATGGACTTTTTGCAGAAATATGAAGCCCATATCCATTGTCCAAGCAAAACTACATTTTATGTTATGGAAAATAGACATATGAAGTCCACTAGACACCTCTTTCTGCTACCACCTGTGGAATTAATTTATTAATTCATTTGGTGCCATGCAGTCATCACTGAGTAACACTGGTTAAACCCTATGTGGAAAACCCTAACACCAGCACTGTAATTACAGGTGCAAATTATAAGACTTGCCGCTGGGTACATCTAATTCCTTATTCCCAGGGCCGCTGGAATACCTTAATCTGGGGGAATCCCTGGAGCTGAGGAAATGCTCCAGGAGGATGAAATGAGGAGGCCACAGCTATGGCTGCCACTTGTACCCATTTCATAGTAATACGGGTTATGCAGTGGTGCAACTTCAAAAGTGAGCCAACAAAAAGGAGAAGATCAGGCAAGTGGTAGATGAGTGACTGATCCTTAATTGCATGTAATTTTTTACACATTTCATGGGATCATCCCATAATCCATCTCCATTATTTTAAGCAGTTTTTAATTAGTTGTCTTGTGTATCACAATAGACAGTCATGATTTTGCTGAGTATATGTGTTGTGGGTTTGTTTGTCTGTTTGTGTGGAAACAAGGTCTCACCATGTTCCTTAGACGGGTCTCAAATTCCTGAGTCTGAGTGATCTTCCTGCCTTAGTCCCACCAGTGCTCAGATTGTGGGTATGTGCCACCATGCTAAGCTGAACATTTTTCTAAAAATTCTATGAGATCCATTTCAGGAGGAAAGAGATACCCTTATACAGATGTGTATAACCCTAGAACCTATAAATTTTTTATATTGTTAAAGGAATGAAACACTTTCCTTGGTATCAAGTGTAAATGCCCTTAGATTTGTATATTAAGTAGACCACTGGCAACAGATTGGCTATTGTCTTTTTACCCATATTTATTGTTTTCTCATCAGGATCCTTCCACAAAAAAAAAAAATATACATCTATAGTAAGGATGGAGTCTTGGTCTTAGATTACTAGGTTTAAGTAAATCAGAGTGTTTTATTCCAATAATAATAACAAAACTAAGGCCCACTAAAGTTAAGCTCTTTTCAGATTTTTTTAAATTCCTGGCAAAACAGTGACAAAGTAGGCCTCTGAACTCTAACTTCATTTTCATTACTTTTCTTTAAAATGTTACTTCCTTCTAGACAACTAAGGTTTCCGAATGTTAACACTTTGGACCCCATTAATTCAAAGATCTATTCTGAAAGTGCTCATGGCTTCTTCACTGAGTTTCATTTCCTTTGAGATATGATAGGAAGTAACTGTTCTGTAAGTGAAGACCGATGTTGGAAGGCTATTAAGTATCATCACACTTGTCCTCAGGATGTGTGTTTGTACTATGTGACAAGCCGAAACCAGCTGCGGTATGACAGACAAGAAGTTCTCGACAGCCTCCTTTACCTGCGCTGGTTGGAAGCAGACGTAGCTTGGCTCTCGGCTCTCATGAGCCCCACTCCCTACACTTGGCTTTTTCTTGACCCTCCTCTCTGCCTCGAGTGCACTGACACAACTCAGTGACCTCCCTGGTCATTAGTGAATATTATCTTTGAGGCACTCTGACGGGAGCTGCAACTCTGCTATCAGCCGCAGAGCTCCTCTTCCACTTCCTATGCTCCATCTGTTTGAAGAAGTAGCAAGGAAATCACTCTTATCATGGCAAAGGTCAGGATGGGACCCCCAGCCTCCCCAAATCCCCGAGAAGCCATGATGAACACAGCTAGCCATCCTGAAGATTTCCTGGTTTCAGTCCCAACACGTTCCCTGGAGAAGTGACAGCTGTCAGTTAAATATCTTGGGTCTCATCAGCATTGCCTTGAATTCTTACCATGGCAGCTATGCCTGTCCTGGACTTCCAGGCCAATCCGTGGCCTGGAGCAAATACATTGGCAACAAATACCTCCCACTTCTCAGACCAGTGTTGTGGGTTCTCCCTGGTGCACTGACCCACAGCAAGTCCTAGTGAAGGGAAGCTTCACCCTGCTTACTATTTTTTTTTCCTTGGGTCATGTGGGCTTAGAAGGTCCCTGTACATCTACTCAGGATTCTTTTCCTGAGTCTTGCTGACAGATCAGTCATTTTAAAAGAAGGAATATTAAACACTGGGGATTTTAGCCCCCAAAGAACTCCAGAGAGCAGCCAACAAATCAGCAACAGGAAGCAGCCCCCAGCAGAGTTGACTGATACTGTTTGTCACAAGCCAGCATTAAACATCATCTAAGAGTGTCAGCTGATGACATCCAGTTTAACTGGAGTGGACTAGTGACATCAGGGGCATTAATAAAGCTGCACTTTTCCAATTTACGGTCTCCGTCTATAAACAAAAGGACCCTCGACTGACTCAGCTCCTTGCAGTTGAAGAACTGCAGCTCCTATATACTTCCTGACTGTGAATCCAGGCTTTCTACTAAGTAGAGCTCACCCATGTTTCTTGCCTACCCTCATCTCCTACTCTAGAAAAGTGTATGTAGTGCCCTTCATACTCTATATCTTTGTGTCTTTCTCTTCTTCTGCCTGGAGAAAGGGTCCTGCATTTAAAAATTTCATGTGAGTAGTCTACCAAAGTCATGGCTTCATACATGAGGACAAAACATTGTTTCTAATGGATATTTAAAAGATGCTGGCACGTTCTCGTGCCACTTTGGAGAAGTACTTTTCCAAGTCAGTCATTAGCACATTTTGAAGCTTACCCTGATCTCAGGCCTACAATGGCCTCCCCTTATTTCTCAATTGGCCTTCTCCTAGATCTCTTACCCATGGTATCTTCCATGGGCTGTTTCTTTGCTTCTTGGGCAACAAGGGAAGTTTAAGTAAAACCACACCTGTATAGATATCATATCCCTCATGCTTCCCAAGTAGCTTTTAAATCTTCATGGAAATAAAGGCATGATCAAAAACTACAATGGGAGCAGGTATCTCTCTGGGATAGTATTTCCAAAGACAGAATGTGGACCAGAATGAGGCAAAAATGGCACTGTGAAGGCTGAGCTTGTTGTATTAACTTTATTCTCTTTGAAGCTTTTGTGGAGTGGGTTAAACACACTGCTGGGCCTATTTAGGTGTGTTGTAAGGCTGTGACCTTCCATACCACTCTTCCCTTCTCTGGCAATTTTCTCCTGCTTCCCGGCTATGTTCCTCAGTGTTCTTCCAACGCAAGATTTCTACCTCAGAGCTAGTCAACATAAACTGAATTCCCTGAAACCATGAACCGAAATACATTTCTCTTTCTTTAATTTGTGATTGTCAGGTATTGTAGCTCAGTGACGATAAAGTCAAACACACACACTGAGTGCAGACTTTAAGAAACACCCTCCAGGCTGTGAAAGGCCAGTTAAGCACCTGCCAATTCTGCTCTTTCAGACTTAGACTAACTCATTCTTCCATGCTGTGCCCATGGGTCCTCACTGTCCAAGATGCATCTGCCCTCTGGTTCACAGCAGAGATATCTGGTTCCAGTCCTAATCAAATTCATGAAATAAAGGTCATGCCATTACTGTGGAACTCAGTCTAGCACACCATGATCATTAAAGTAAAAAAGTAAAATATTTGAAATGCTGGGCGTGGTGGCTCACGCCTGTAATCCCAGCACTCGGGAGGCAGAGACAGGAGGATTGCTGAGTTCGCGGCGGCTTGCCTGGGCACCATAGTGAGCTCAGGGCCAGCCTGAACTACAAAGCAAGACCCTGTCTCCAAAAAGCAAAAAAAAAAAAAAAAGTAAAATATTTGATATAATACACATGCCTCTTTGTGAATGTGATAAATAAAAATACTGAATAGAGAATCCAATATTTTTGAAATAGTCATGTAGATGAATATTTCAAAATATTTGCAACATTAATCCTATTTATTTGATTTAAACTGGTGGTAAATGTTTAGAATACTATTAATATTGCCATGTTCCAAAGACTTACATTCAGAGTAGAAAGAAATATTAAGTGCTAATTAAATATTACTCAAGAGAACGAAGTAATCTTTTTTAACCAGAGCTCACAGTCCCTTTTAATCCTACCCATGATTCCAATTTAGAATTCTAATACAGAACAATAATCCAACCTTACTTTACTCAAGAGTTTGAAAGAAGAAAGAAGAAAATGTCACTGTTGCCTCCTGAAGAAAGAACAAATTGAAACTCAGTTTGTAGATGGTTTCTGAGTACCATGTGCAGAGCAGTTGTTGAGAGAAGTGTTAAAGAACCAAGATGCTTAAAGAAAAATTAAAAAACAAACAGAAGAATTTTTCTGCTAAGGCTTATTGCTGGCCTTACAAGAGGGTTTCTTCTGCTCCCACAGGGAGCCCTGTTTCAATTATTTAGAGTTATGTTTGATCTAGTTTAACTAACCTACTTTTAGCAAGCATGGGCTGGGAAGGAGGGGAAATGTGTGAGGGACCAGAGTGTTCAACAGGGTGCTTTTGTGATATTTCAAAATACATAACCTGTTCATCAAAGATTACTAAACTGTAAGATTCTTAAGCAGTAGTAAATATTTAAATCTCAGATAAAAACAGAATTAGAAGCGAGAATTAAGCCATATTATTCTTTCACCTGCTCAGATGCAAGGGGAAGGTTTAATGAGAGAAACCCTTGGATATCAGCTGATGGCACACTTGTGAGCTCCCTTTCCATTACTGAACACATGGAGAGAGTAATCTTTCATATTGACATTCACTTTTGAAAATGGTTTCATGTGTTAAAATAAATCCAACAAATGTAAAGAACCATTATCTTAAAGGAGATGAACAGCAATAAGCTGATTCACATCATGAGAATAATTTCATCTTAGCAAATGTCTTCTGAAAATTATCAGCAAAGCACTTTCTAAAAATAAACCTTAAGGAAATAACTGAAATTATTCTTTTTCAGCATAAAGAACTCTTCAAAATACTATAAATGAAAATGAATTTGATGAGAGCTGGTTTAGTTTTGATGCTGTTCTCCCTCAGGTTGAGTTGCCATTTAATTTCACAAATCATTTCTGAGAAAAGACCTTACACTCTTTAAAATGTGACATAAGGTGAATGCATTTAGCAGGAGCTGGAAAGGCAGGATGAACACGTGACCAACAGAGCTTAATGTTGGTCACGAGAGATGATAGGATATCATCTCTCATGACCAGCATGATAGGATATCATCCAAGGAGATGATAAGATATTATTATGGTTTGACTCTGACACATCCTCAAAAGCCGCATGTGATCAGAGAAGGAGCTTCTGGAAGATGATGATCAAGAAGACTTTAAATTCATGAGTGGATTTGTCCATCAATGGATCCCTAATTAGATGCCATTGTTGGGAAGTGATGGAAACTTGGGAAGGGAGGCCTTGTTGAAGGGAGTGAGTGAGTCATGGGAGCATGATGTTGGGGACTAGATAGAGTCAACTCCTTCCTTGAGTTTCAGACTCTGTCTGCCTCACAACTTGGGGTGGACAAACATCACGAGGCAATGACCCCTTAAAACCACCCAGCTATAGACGTGTGTGTCTGACATAGGACTCAGCAATAAGATATAGTACTCGATGCATTTAAAATGAATGAAAGACTTTTAAAAGGACTTTTGACTGGGGATATATACAAATTGAAAATGAACACACAAATATTTGATATCATTAATCATTAACATACATAATACATTAAATGGCATAAGACATCGTCTATATGTCTACATTTTAAAAAATCACTGATGCTGGGGAGAATGTGCAGTAACTTGAACTCTTATTCTTTCATGCAAAAACAACTAAAATGTATTGTCAGTAATATCGAGCCATTCCCCAAATTAGAAACAACCTAACAATTACCAATAAAAGGTTGGATGAAGCACCTCATTTGTACTATGGAATATTACCATGGAGTAATAAGAAACCAAGTACAGAAACATGAAATGAAGGACAAATCTCAGAAGGATGCCAAGTAAATGAAGCCTTATGATGACAATATCTACAGGGTGATGTCACTTATACAATGGTCTGAACTATGCCCAAAATAACTAGAACAGCATGGGCTGTTTGTCTGTTCTTTTGTCTGTCTGTCTGTCTGTTTGTTTTGGCCAGAAAGTAGGTTGGAAATGAAGAGAAATGCTGTGAGGGAGCTTTCTCAGTGATGATGGCCCTTCATTTACACAAATGTGTGCATTTGTCAACACGTATACACTCAAGATTTATAGGACTATGTTTTTCAATTTTGTTATCAATGTATTTGACATTTTTATGATAATGTTTTATATAAATATATGAAAACACAACCAGCTCTGCTACCACTTGTGAGTACTATTCTAGGAATCTTAAAGTTGTGACTCATAGGATATGGTCAGTCCCTTACCTTCATTCCAGAAGCAAAGCCAGTTGCTGAAAGGTCACATTAGTGCCTCTAACATCTAACTACAATCTACCTTAAATTTTTAACAGCCTGAGACTGTAAATGTTCTGACTTGGAGAATTTGGTGATCACAGAAGAGCATTTCGTTAGAAACTATCACAGTCTCATCAACCTGAAAGACAAGGCTGCTACTCATTGTTTCTGGGAATCAAGTAGAAAAGTAGAGCAATGTTGGTTGAGAGACACAGGGCGTTCCACGCTAGGGAAAGGACTTCTGTCCTAGAGTGGAGCACAGGGAACTCTTCACAGGCTCATTTTGTGAGCCATGGTCAAAGATAACAGAAAACTATAACATCCCTAAGCAAGAGAGACTTTCCTCTCAGTGAATAGGTCCCCTGAGGAATTGAAGTACAAATGATCATTGAAGTTAGAAAATTGACCAAAGCAAGACAAATGGATGACAAAAATGGAAAAAACAAAATGGCGCCTAGATCTCTGAGTTTAAGATCCCCAGTACATTAGCCTTCTTTCCTGGCTTTCTCTGGGACATTCAATAGCATGTACTGAGAGTGAGAGCCAAGGGCTGAATCAAGCAGGAAATGAGCCAAATCCTGTTGAGTTTTATTTAAATGTTTTAACTTAAATACCCTAACAATCTATTATTTGACCAGGATGGCCACTCTCCTTTTCCAAGAGAGCTGTGTTTCCCAGACTTACACCTCTTCCAGTGTACACACACACACACACACACACACACACACACACACACACCCTTTGGTATTTACGGTTTTTTTTTTCTTTTTCCTTATTTTTCCTCCTCCTTTGGAAATACCAGGCCCAGTTGTAAAATTATCTCTTCTCTGTTGCTGTTCAGTTATTGGTGTGTTTACACAACTTTGCTTCAAACATTGCAGAACTCAGACTCAGTGCTGAGACCCACCAAGACGGCTGCTGTTGTGTCTTCCACCTGCAGCAGTGGGTGTAGCCCAGGTTACATCCTGTCCGAGCAGAATGAGTATGTTAGCATTGGAACACGTGATCATTGCATTATGTAAGAAAAGACTAAGTATTTCTACTGTTCACTACACAAGGCAGTACCCTAATAGTACATAAGGAACCCATATTCACGAGGTCCCATGGAACATAAAAGTAGATGATCCTGGAAAGTGTGGAACTCTAGTTAGGTTCTTGCACTTTATACTATGCCAGGTTTTGCTGTGCTCCAGAAGGCATTTGCTGCCTTTTCCAGGTTCAGAGATACTGAGATCTCAAGTGACTATGTCTGCCGAGACAACCTTTCCTGCCCTGCACTTCCTCATAAATCTGTGCAATGAAACTCCACAAGTAGAGAAAGTTCCCATGTGCTTCTTTCTTGACACTTGACAAGGTTTCCTAACGAAGTCTCTGTTCTACCCATGTAAGAGAACCAAGGTGGCTCCTGTTACATCAAATGTCTGTCACTGTATTATCACATAGTGTCGGGTGCCTTTTGTAATCTCAGCAAGGTCTTCTCTACCCTAACCCTGCTTCTGGAGCACTAACACCCCCAGGAAATAGTTAATGAATGAGTGAATATCCTCCCTTAATCTATGTGAGAGTCAATTTAGATTACCCAAGACTGCTCTGTAGAACTCTCATTAACCCAAGTCGTAATTAAAAATAAAGTCACAAACTTTTACAGAGAAGTAGTTGGGTGCATTGTTGTCACTCACACAACCTCATGATTTTGCAGATGGCAACTTCTTTTTAAAGAAAAGAGATCCACAAGTCAGTGTTTTATAACTTTAAGTGGTTGTTGAAAATTCTACCATAATGAAAATATAAGTCACAAGGGATTGTTCAGAACTTTCCTCATTTTAATCCAGCTAAAAATATCTGTTATAGAAGAACTATTTTCATAAATGTGTCCTGAAATCTGATATAATATGAACAAGGGTGTTCATATTAGTACTTAAATGAGAAAAAAGTATTAAATGAGGAAAAGGTTACTGTTTAACAATTTAGTTCTAAATAATTAGCCTCAAAGAGGTTGTGATTTAGAAATAGTGCCCATAACTCCCATTAACTATAATTGAGTTTATAAAATGCCAGGGAAAAAAAGAAGGCATTTTAAAATTAAATTTAGGATAAATTCAAGAATTGCAGCCTCTTCCTGATCTCATTTTTCTTCTGGAATCATCCCATCGTCTCCACAATTTGTTTGTGGCCATTTTCACATCATTAACCACTATCCTCATTTAAAACATTGCATGTTTATCTTTTCGGAGTTCTTCATTTGTAAAATTCTAAAATGATTTCTGAATGGCTGATTATTCCCCAGTTGCCCTATTCCTAGTTAGTCTTTGTCTTTATCATTACGTGGCAGTTTCTCCAGCTCATTCTGCTTTTTCTGGAGCCTCACGATTCCTGTCCACACTTCCTGATACGTTCCCCAAGTGGGCTCTTTGCCACATATTAATACCTGTGTAGAATTATCTATCACTTTTGTGTAGTTTTTCCAAAGAGACAGTGGAAATTTTTTTTCATTAAGATACATGCTACATACTTGAAACACCACAGGAAAAAAAAGTCTAAATTGAAACGTCCACTTGTATTTGGGACACTATCCAGTAAAACAGTTTTGGGGTGACAATACATCCCTGTCAGAGAGATACAGAGAGAATAGGGAAGGACAGGGAGATCTGTCACTTTCCATAAAAGAGAATCTTCACTCAGAATTTCATGCTGCATTGAAGTTCTCTTTAGTGAAATTCATGGACACTCCAATTTATGGCTATAGCCTCAACTTTTTTTTTTAAATCATAAATTATTTTCAAAACATGGAAAAGTGTAGAGTAAAACCTTGTTCATTTCCTAGTTTATGCCATCTACACATTTTGCCTCTACTGATTGCATTTTTTGTTGCTGTGTAACAAATTGCTACCAGCTGAATAGCTTAAAACAACAAAAATTTATCATCTCACTATTTCTGTAGAAGTCTGGTGCACTATGATTAGTCTCCTGCCCACAATGTGGGTGGGATGTTATTCTCTTCTGGAGGCTCTGATGATAAACAATGAAATTCCAAGCTTATTTTGCTACAGGAAACATTCAGTTCCTTGTGCTTACAGGACTGTAGTCCCTGGTTTCTTGTTGGCTGTTGGGCAGCAGCTGACCTTAGCAAACACAGCCCCTTGCCCTTATTATCAGACAGATCCCATCACCTTTGAGCCAGAAAAGGTCCACTGAATCTCTTTTGCACCTTAATTGCCTTACTGTATTAGTTAGCATTCTGGTTCTATGACAAAATACCTGAGAAAATAAACTTACAAGGAGGAAGGCTTATTTTTGTTCAGTCTTAGAGGCATCAGTTCATAGTTACAGGCCCACTACCAGCCTGTGACAAGGTGCAAAATCATGGTGAAGAATCTGTGCTTCACTAAAGCTACTCACTTCAAGAGTACATTCATCTCCATTATTTCTTAATTAATATATTGCAAAAAAATGAACAACTGTAGTTGAAGAAATTTTATACAGATCAACATGAATAAATAGTTTAAAATAAGTATGCCAGAGCTGCCAGGCTTTGGATAATTCATTGCCATTTAGATTAATTTAGTAAGTATATTTTCTCTCTTCCTTTCTCTCTTTTCTCCTTTTTCTCCATCAGAAGCTGAATAAATTGGTTTAATTAATTAATTAGAATAGGTAGCATATTTTCAGTGTTTCTTTAATTATACATTTTGAATAAAATTAGACATTTTCCTATTAAATAATGAGAATAAATATTTCTACATATAAAGTATTATATATGAACTTTATACATGAGATAATAGATATAAATATATTATGCAATACTTAAAGTAAATCCTCAGTAAATATTATCTTCTCTTCACAACTGGAAAAATATATCAAAATATAATTTCTTCTGTTTCTCAATTCATCATGTGTTCCTCTAATTAAAAATAATTTTTCTCCTCAAATGGTTTGCCTATATTATTTTGTTATAAAACCTCTTATATGCCTTCCAAAGCCAAGCTATCAAACTATTTCGACCATTTGTAAACTGGGTAACTAACTTGGTTCATGCTTTCCAAATGATTTTTCAGACTCAAATTAATTTGCTAGACTTATTCATATTAAACATTTATTCACAAAAGCAGTAAATAAGGGATCAGATTCAAACTAGTTGCTAATAGTGGTGAAGGTACAGTGATTATCACCTATGATAAGTTAAAAGTAACATAAAATGTTCAGCACATTGCAGTGACTTCTATTTAGAGTGTTGGAAACAAATCAATTTTTTTCAAGGACAATCAGTGATAATATCTGTCCTAAAACTGACAATGTTTGAATTGTGCAAAACAAGTCATGGCATTTGTGCAAGATTTTATATATCTGTTCATTTGCACAGCTGTTCAACCTAATAAGCAGTAGGGATAATGATTAAATGGAAAGAAAGGTGCACTTATTCTTACAGTGTAACACCTCCATTAGATTTATGTGAAGCCATCATCATTCAGGTCCTTTTCTAGGATTCAGCATTTCCATTTTAAGGTCCCATTCAGCCACTAATCCTCCACGATGAAGTGGCTTATTGGTTAAAATCAGTACTTGCGCAGACAATAAATTTAGCAGCCTACTTTCTAAGTGCTGACTAAATTTAGTCCCTCTGAATTCAATTTTTTCATAGCTTTACTCACTCAGTTTGGGATGGATTTTATTATGCATAATTACACGGACAAGAAAATAAAACACATTCCAAGTCTCTAATAAACATACTTATTAAGGAGGACCACTACCAGGCTCTAGGCATTTGTGTTTTCATGCACCTTAATTCACAATCCAACTTGTCACCTCGCAATATGACACGCTATTTACTTGCAAATAAGTCATCTGAAATATTGAGAAACCTTAATGCAATAAAAGAAACAGTAACCCACAAAGCAGTACATTGTTTCAATAGCATCTAATTGATCACTTAAAATAAATGAGGGGCTATTACCTTTATGAGGTTGGAGACATGAGTATAGGAAGAGGAAAAATGGAAGAGCACCACGTGAGACATGGCTCGTGGCTGAAGTGTCTTCCGGTGGCAAACACGGAGCGCAGAAGGAGTGGTCTGAGAAGCATTTCACTTGCTATTATTCCACATGGTTGGATGTGAGTAAAAGAGATCCCGTGAAAAGCAGAACAGGAAATAAGAAGCAAGAAAAATGACTGAAGTGCGATTCAACTCTGAGTGCTTAGTGATCCACTAATAATGGGACACTGCAGGCTGTTCATGCCATGGATATGTCCTAATCACTGTCATCTAGTAGCAAGTGTAGGAAACACTGTATAGAAAATTATGAATAACCACGCTACCCCCAGAGGGATAATAGTAGTAACATGATGTCATATTGGACCAACAATTGTCAAGTATTTTGTCACTATTTCCTTGCTTTTTAAAACCTTTCTCAAACTTTTTCAAATACAAAGAAAATACTAGATTGTGTTTCATTTTGCCGATGAAAGAATAGCATTCTAACCCAATCAAACCTTTGACTCCATTTGCCTATCTGTGAAATGGGAATGAATGGTCATACTTCCCAAAATCACAATGTGGCTATAGTGATAATGCACAAATATAAGCAAATGCTCAGAACAGTATCCTTTATCTAGTAAGCACCATATCAGGGCTTGTGTCATCACAAGATCATATAAAAATGTACAGGACAGTGTTCAAAATATGACAATAATTTATTTAGATGTATCCTCTTGCAAAGTGTCTAAGCCTCAAAATGTTACTATTATCAATATCCACATAAAGGCAAGAGCAGAGATGAATCACAAGTTTTGAGCAGCCTCTTCATAATATTTTCAAGTTTAATACAGTTAATACAAACTTTTACAAATAAAAAATATAAAAGAATGAATTGAAATTAACAATAACTTGCTATATTTGTTTAATTTAGCAGTAAGGAGAATTGCCTTAAAATAATAGTCCTAGATTTACAAAAAGAGTTTCTTGCCAAAAACCAGGAGAGGGATCCTGAGAGGTAGATCTGGGCTGCACTCCACTGCAGGGTCGTACCAGCGAGCCAGGCACCACCAAGTGCTTTTCGGCAAATTGTTTCGTACAAATCACCCATGTGTCTATTTGCTTAAGTTCATTTTTCTAACATACTATATAAAATGCCACTTCCTCATTATCAGATACCTTCCAGAATGCAGCTGTATGCATCTCACAAATAAAAGTGGACCTTCTGAAATTCATTTTGAAAATAAATATATGTTCTTTGTTACAGCTCATTCCCCCTCAGGTGATGCAGAGATGAAGAAAGTTCTATTATTGCCTGACTGCAAGATTAATATCTCAGCAGCTACGGATATTCCAGGAATAACTGGAATAACCCAAATGAAAAGGCGAGGCTGACAGCATCTGTAGCTCACCTTCAAAGCACATGCCAACTCACCAAGAGTTCATACACAATGTGTCTTCCCCACTAAACATACTGGAGTCCCAAAAAATAAAACACACTTAATTTAACAAACACATCAACTGGGTGACTATATAAGGGTCAGATTCCTCAGTCCACAGCACTCAGTTCAAACTACAGGGAATTCAAAGAGACAACCCTGCTTCTACTCCCATGAATCCTGCAATCTGGAAAATTAGGGTTGAAATTTTAGCTGCTGAGGCTGCGGGGAGAAAGGAACCTTTCTCCACTGTTGGTGGGATTGTAGACTTGTGCAACCATTGTGGAGATTCCTCAGAAAACTAAGATTAGAGCTCCCATTTGACCCTGCTATTTGACCTCTAATCCTAGTTTTCTGAGGAATCTTCACACTGATCTCCAAAATGGTTGTACAAGTCTGCAATCCCACCAACAGTGGAGAAGGGTTCCTTTTTCCCCGCAGCCTCGCCAGCAGTTATTGCTGATTAATTTCTCAATACCAGTCACTCTGCAGATTCTGCAACTCTTTTTAATGAGATCACTGACCATCTTCACTGACTCTCTAACTTTTCAAGTAAGCTTCCTAGATATTTGCACTTTATAAGAACTCATTTAATTCTTCATCCAATCCTTTAATCTAGTTAAAATCTTGGCATGCACAATTGCATAAAAACCACTAATATTGGCTGAAATTCCCAAGACTGCTAAAAGAATTGTTTTTGGGTTTCATTTGTTTGTTTGTTTTTTTCAGCCAGGAGTAAGAGTTCTCCTTCAGGTATATGAAATGTGACAGCACTTGGAGAGAATAATGGGTATAAGATTCTGGATATGGATTTATACTCTAAGAAGGGAATATGATTGTCATAAGAATCTTTGAGGTACTTAGTAATAGAATAGATAAGAACACTGAAAAGGAAAATGTAATTAGAGAAAGTCCTAAGAGGAGAAAAGCATTAGGACTTACAAAATGATCATGGGTAGATCATGAGATAGCAAGAAAAGGGAGAAGGTGACATGAAGAGAAATAAATTGTGTGACAGAAATAGAACATGTGGTCATGTGTAGTAGTTGATGAGATTTGTCCCCTGCATAAGTAAAATAGAAGGGAATAGAGCCCTTGACACAAGTACCAAGACTTAATAAGAGTTAGTAAGAAGATGGTTCATTAAAGGACAATTTTTGATAAATATGAAAGAACTAAAATATGGCTCTCAACGGCATCAAAGCCAAGAAAGTTTTTGATCCTTTCTGTAGCATTTCTTTAGCTAATGTAAGTATATAAGAACATAACTTTTGAGATAGTATGACTAGGACACTTGCTATCATAGAGATTATAAGTCACCAGGAAAAGTTTCCATTCTTTGAAGAGTGTGGCTTGAACCAACTTGTTAAGGGCTATAATAGATGCATGTTCCAAGTGCTGACTGACCACAAGATAAAGAAGCAATTCATTCTGGCTAAGTATGTTAGAAAAGTTTCCACAAAAAGGTGATATTTTATCTCTAACTTGAAGATTGAGCATGATTTTTGCCAGAGAGACAAAGGGAGGAAGGAGAGAAAACTATCAGGGAGGAAAAAATAGCACAATTAAAATTCTAAGTGTATAAAAGACAAGACATGCCTGCCAAAGAGTTCACAGAGAGTAGAGCTCATTGCAGAAAGAAAAGAAATACTGGTTTATGTGAAGAGTGAAAAAGGTAGTGTCTGATCGAGAAGAACCTTGTAGGTCCTGCTCATCTAAAGCAATATTTTAATCAGTTTTCCATGCGTGGAACCTACATGATATTCATGAAGCCAAGAAAGAAAGAATTATTTTGGCTCACTGTGTAGGTTTTTGTCCATGGATACCTGATCCAAAGGCATCCAGAAGCAGAGAGTACAGAAAAAGTCAGAGAAAGAGGAAGTACCTGGTGACAAGAATCCACCCTTCCAGGTAATGCATTCCAGGTAATGCATTCATGCATACAGGTAATCATCCTCCTCCAGCCAGATCCCATTTCCTGACAACACACTTGGTTATGAACTCACTGGGCAATTGGTCCATTCATAAGCATAGGACTTCTATGATCCAGTCACCATCGCGAGGCTCCGCTGGTGAACCCAAGAGCACTTTGGGAGATATTTTGGATCCAAAGCAGAGCAGTGTAATAGTTCACACTTATGGAACATTTATAGTGCTCCTGAGAACATAAGTAGTTGGGTGTATTATGTAATTAAATAACTCAAAAATTCTCTAGAGGGATATGTGTCTGTGTTTTATTTTAAGAGACACAAGTGCAGAGCAACGACTAAAGGCATTGCTTTCGGCCATCCTGGTAGTCTAGGAAGGTTCTCCCCTAGCAATTTGCCCTATCTTGTGATGATTTAACCCAGGTTAGTTTATTTCTTAATTTTTGGTAGAGCTCAGCAGTCCACACTGGGGTTTGGGAATTGAAGTTTCTTTTCCTTTTTTTCTCTTTCTAACCCCCAGTGAGTTCTCAGAGTATTCTAGGTTTATCTGATGAGGAACGAAATGATCTATAGGGGAGACAGCTCCTAGCAGTATGCGCTGAGACTTGGAGTCCTTTCTACCTTGTACCAACTACTGTTTGCTCATTGCTTTCATTTTCCATCAGACAGCTCACGTTTACGAGAAAGCTCACAAGTCCTTGTGATTGTATTGAAATTAAGAAAATTGTTGTCATATGCATCACACAAAGTTCAGTGAGAACAACTTTTGTAGGTACTAAGAAAACATCCTTTTTTTTTTTTTAAGAACAAGAGAGCAGACGTGTGTAACTCAAGACCTAAGGACCTCCTCATGTTTGCTCTACACCATGGCATCTCTCTGAACATGTGATGAGAGTCAGCTCTTCTCTAGGAAGAATGTCTCCTCTTTCTCCCTTTGTCTCCATAATTCTGGCTTTGGATGCCTCATGGGCCTCTGGCATTTGCAAGTGTTGATGGATTCATTATATGTCTCCTGTAGCGAAGTGGACAGGGTCTCTCAGGATACTCAAGTCTACCAAGAACCTCAGAATGACATATTATTTGGATAGACCATGTTTGTAGCAATAAAAAGTTAAGGATCTCAAGAAAACATATGATTCTTTCTTTAGGATGAGGCCTCCACCCAAAGACAGGTACCTATATAAGAGGAGAGAGTACAGAAAAACTTAGAGAGAAAAAGTCATATGAAATTTGAGGTGGTAGGAGTTAATGTTGCCACAAACTGAACCACCAGGGACTGGAGAGTGTGTCAGTTACTTTTCTTATTGCTGAGGCAAAACATAGGACACCCCAAGTCACAGAAGAAAAGGTTGATTGGGCTCCCAGTTTGTAGTGGCTTCAGTCCATGGTTGGCTGGCTCCAAGGCAGGGTGACATGCAGAGGGGTATCAGACAGGACAAACTCATAGCAGGCAGAAGTATCGAATAAGTGAAGTAGTAAAGAGCTGGCAGCAAACAGTGACCCTCCTTGTATCCTTTATGTTCCATCAAGGCTTGCTCCCTTTCAGATGAGTAACACACACACCCAGAGCAACCTCGATCCTATCAGAACTCTGCCAGACCAGTGAGAGGGCTTCTTTTGGAACCACACACCCTAGATATCAGCATCACACACTCTAGATCCAGTCACTTCTGGAAAACCCCACCTACAACTGCATGAGGCTTTGGGGACATCTAGACATAAACCGTAACACAAAGCAAATGCAGGTGTTTTTCCAGGGTCTTCAGAAGGAATGTGGGTTGCTAACACTTTGACTGCTGATCTATGGCTTGCAGAAATGGCTACAAATGAATAAAATTTTATTATCCTAAGCCATGTAGACTTTAGTACTACGTTCCATCATCCTGATAAATTGTACCATGACTTCATTAAATTTGAGATTTTGAACAACTGTAGGCTGCTGGATTATTAGATTTTTTGCTTAACAATTACTAAAACAAATAAAGGATCACTTTCTAGAAATTTTACTATAAAATTTTTTGGATTCATCTTGTCTTATTCCTTGTACTATTTGTGATTTGGGGATTCACTCTAGCCTGAAAGTACAGTGCTGTCTCAGTCTTCTTTCTGTTAATCCTGTTGCAAGCATAACTTTGCTTTCTTTCTTTATCCATGTAAGATCCACGTGTCTTTTCCCTAAGAGAAATAAAGTAATTGAGCTTAGACTATAACATGGGTAAGACAATAAAATAGCTTTTTATTTTTTAGACAGGATCCCACTTTGTAGTTCAGGCTGGCTCTGAGCTCACTGTGGCCCAGGCAAGCCTCAAATTTAGCAGTCCTCCTGCCTCTGTCTCCCAAGTTCTGGAATTACAGGCATGAGTCACCACATCTGGCATTGTGGTATGTGGTACTGATTGCTGGTAGGCATGAGTCACCACGTTCCAGTACTGTATGTGGTTACCAGGGTCAAACTCAGGACTTTGTGCTTACTAGGCAGGTGCTGGAACCACTAAGATAAATCTTTGGTCCTAAAATCACCCTTTTTGTTATATAACTAAAGATGTTTTTCAGTAAGACAAAAATCTAAAAGTTATCGTCCAGTTCTCCAAAAATTAGATTTTGAGGCCCATGTAGACAGATTCCTCTTTTCTTATTTCAGGATTTCCATACCAACAGGAAATGATGAGAGGTGTCATCCATTGAGTGGTCAGTGTATGCATGGGAATTTCATGGCTCTTATAAGGATGATCACAAACATGGTATCTTAAAGCAGCATGACTTCATCTCTCACAGCTCTGGTGGGGAGAGGTACAGAGGCCAAGAATCTGGTGGGGAGAGGTACAGAGCCCTGTCTCTAAGGGCTGCCTCTATACATTCATACCAGGACATTGAGCAATGCTCAGCAATAATATATCCCCAGTCCATATATCAGTTAAGGGGATGACACACTAAATGGCATTATCAGGTAAAGTTTATGGCTCATCAGATTATCAACATTCTGTGAGTACTAGTTGTTAGTAATATTTAGCACAGAGAGTAATTAGTGAGTACTAGCTATTATCTCAAAGGACATAAAATACGTGCTTCATATTTCAGTAATCCAAACATCATTATGTACAGAGACTATACATTTTCTAAAATTCATAAATGTTGAAGAGTTACTTGAATCATAGATCTGCTATCTCTGTATTTGTCTAATTTTTTAACATTTTATAAATATTAAGGTTCTCGTATCGAAAGTACGACTGCTAATGGCATTTACCTAGGACGATGGCTGCACTTCTCTGTGGAGAAGAGAGAAGTAAAACACTTTATAAAGACATTGCATATAATAAGTGATTGCAAAATGAAAATTAGATAATTATTAAAATAATGCTACCATTTACTTTATTTTTTCTATCCACTGGAACCAAAGCCAAAGCCCTTTCACAGAATATTTCCCTGCAGCCTCAGAGCAATTTGGTGAGTTGGACCCAACCTTTATCTTCTTTTTATTATTAAGGAAATAGTCATATAATACCTCAAAGACACAGAAGGGTCAATAATCCCAAGCAAGGACTTTTGAGTAAATAGGTTGAAAGTTGTATCTTGTCCTGCAGGGCTTTGCAAAGGTTGGAAACCAAGCATTAAAATACTTTGAATTACAAAATCAACAAACTAGACAGCCAGGGAGAGAAAGACAAGGACTGAGCACCCCCAAAACAAAGAAGCCTGGATGCAAAGAAATATCAATAGTCGCTCTATAATGCCAGTAGGTCACTTACTGTTGTTTTTCACATCCTAAGCCTATTACATGATCTTTTCTCTCAAGAAAATTTTTCCTGAATCTATAAACCATGGGATATCTTATTTTATAAACATCAACATCATACCCATAAGAGAACTATGGTCATATTATAGCATTATAATACAGATCTAAGTATTTATGTGCAGGCTAAAGAAGAGAGGATACAAAATACATACTTAGGGTTTAAATTACCTTAGCACATAACAATCAAGTCTTTTTTGTAGATATGGAAGGAAGAGTCATAAAGTAATCACATATATCAAAATGTTAATCATAAAATATCTCCTTGCTGTTTTCTAAAATCTATGCTGAGGCTCTCAGCCATGTATTTATGGCAAGAAAACAGTTACTGTCTTCACAAACTGGCACTTGTTTTCACCATATCTCTAACTTTTTATCATCATTACACTGTGCAGAAATCCCTAAAGATAGATGCTTTGTTATTCCCTATTTCTAAAGGAAAAAGCAAGATTCCCACTTCCAATCAGAAGCCATCTCCAAGCACCTTCCAGCAGCTGCCTCTAGAAGTTTCTATGCAGTAAGCCACAGAAGCCATCATGCAGCTGTACCCTGAGAAGTTGTCATGGCAACTGTGAGCATGACCCCACAAATGTAGATGCAACTGTGGTCACATCTAGCACAGTCAAAATAGCCAACAGCCAGCTGTCAATATGTGCAATCATCAGTATGTGAGCCTGGAAGGCACATCAGAGGAGAACAATACATACACACCACTTCCTATTGGTTCAGAAGCCTATGATTCCCTTCGGAGCCACCCTCCCTTTTTGTTTTCAATGTTATCAGCAGGTTCTGGATCTAACTGTGTATCCTTATATGTAGATGTGTCTGCCTTCTTTTATCTCCAGCTCCTTATCTCTTCACCTCAGACCATATGATCATTCACCCAAACACCTGCAGCAGTTTCCAATTTGTTCCTGTCCTGCAATATTCCACCCTTCACACTCCAAGGTGAACCTTGATGCTCTAACTATCATTCTCCACCAAAGGAACTGGATTTTTCAGACAAAAAGAAAATTAAGGAAGTGCTCAAGAACTGAGGGGAACATGTTTAAAGCACCCATTGGGCATCTTGAAGGAGCCTTTGCTGCCAAAATATAAGATTGAGTTTCAAATTGAATAAAACAGGAAAATATTGTAAACTACTCATAAAACCAGAATCCCCAAGTCCATCCTAAAAATGAATATGCAAATAAGCACTCATTTTAGTAAGACATAAATCACTGAGGATGAAAACCACTATAAATAAATGGAATGAAAGAATTAGAAAATCATTGTCATAATACTAACTGATTTAGGAAAGAATTATCGCTGGCACTGATAAAAGACAACCAACAACATTGGAAAAAAATGTTTATCAGACAAAGGGCCATTATCTACAATATATAACAAACTAAACAGATCAGCCTCCCCAAGTTTAAGGACCCAATTCAAAAATGGGCATCTGAAATGAACAGTCACTTCTCAGAGGCAGAAGTCAAAGCAGCTAAGAAACATGTGAAGAAATGTTCAACATCACTGGTCATTCGAGAGATGCAAATGAAAACAACGCTGAGATTTCATCTCACTCCACAAAGAATGGCCGCTATTACAAAATCAACCAACAATAAATGCTGGCATAGTTGTGGGGAAGAAAGGAACCCTTCTCCACTGTTGGTGGGATTGCCGACTTGTACAACCATTATAGAGATCTGTGTGAAGGTTTCTCATAAAACTAGGACTAGGGGTCCCATTTGACCCTGCTATCCCCCTGCTAGGAATAAAGACAGATGTAAACCCTTGTCCATAGCAGCTCAGTTCGTGATAGTTCAATCTTGGAAACAACCCAAATGCCCATCAACAGGAGAGTGTATAAAAAAGATGTGTTTTTTTTTATAAAATGGAGTATCATTCTGCCATAAAGAATGACAAGCTTGATTCATATATGTGCAAATGGATACACCTGGAGGACACACTAATAAGTGAAATAAATAGACAACAGATAGGCAAATAGTGGATCTTTTCTTTGATATGAGCACCTATAGATGCAAATGAACTCTAGAAAGTATGACAGTTTTTGTAGAATGGGAAGTTTCCAAAGGAAATTTGGTGTGGGAATGTAATGAGGGGAAGGAATAAATATGATTCTGAAAGAAAATAAAAGAGCATGTATATAGGGGGTGGGGAGGTGTGGGTGGGGTGGGACATGGGTAAAAATGAGAATTAACTTGTGTCATATATATACTGGTACAAATTCCTCAATATTATGTGTGATTGTGAGATGTATATAAATTGTACCAATAAAGAATTCAATTAAAAAAAAGAATTATCAGTACTTCCAAGTACTGCTAAGTAAAAATTAAATAGAAAAGTGGATATTTACAGATTCGCAAAACATCTCTCAGGAAAAAATGGTAATTACCGATGAAACTTAAACATTTATCCACCTTAAACAAATAAAATTAGCATCACTAATTACTGAGGCAAAGTGTTTTCATGTGTCTTCTGATTTGATGCAGTGAGACCATCATAATTTTTATTATTCTTGTGAGTGTCATGTCTTTGATGTTCCTGCCAAAATGGATTATCTGAATCTAATCATGGGAAGCAATTGGCAGATCCCAAACTTAAGGGCTTGGAGGGGGCACCTCCACTGACCTCTGCTCTCTAAAATGTCAGTTTTGTGAATGACAAGTGCTGATACCTCTTCCGGGCCAAGAAAATAAAGGACACATGGCAACTCAATGGAACTCCTGTGCATCTTGAAAAGGGAAGCAATTGTGTTTTTTCTTTGTACTGAGTTTATTGATACATTGTAGGTACATATAATGAGCACATTCATCATTGAGAATTTGTACCTGTACACCATATATCTTGATTCTTATTTTTCCCATTTTCTTGCCCTCCCTTCAACCCCTAACACCCTGTATTCATATGCTTTGTTTCCATCTTTTCATTTTTATCCTCAATTTTTTTTCTTTCTCTTCTTGTCTTTGCCCTGCTCTTCCCCCAAGTTCCTTTCTCCTTAGAACATTTTCTTCCTATTTCACAATACCTATCATAATAAATTTTGAACCTTATTTACACCTGGAGTTTTTCACACTAGACAAACAGTATGATATTTACACATCTGTGTTCTATTTATTTCACTTATGAGTATGGCCTCAAAGTACAGCAAGTTAGCTAAAAATGTCTCAAGTTTATCTTTCTTTATGGCTGTGCAGTACTCCATTTTCTAGAAAAACTGCATCTTATTTATCCACTCACCAACTGATGGGCTTTGCAGCTGTTCCAAGATTTAACTATTACAAATTGTGCTGCTATAAATACGTGTCTGCATGTGTCGCTATGGTATGATTCGTTTAATTCTTTTGTGAATATACCCAGTAGGGAAATAGTGACATCAAATGGGAAATCTAATCCTAAATTTTTGAGGAAACTTCACATTGATTTATACAGTGGTTGAACCAGTCTACAACCCCACCAACAGTGGAAAAGGGTTACTTTCTCTCCACAGTCCCATTGGCGTTTGTTATTGGTTGAGTTTCTGATAGCAGCCACATTTTGTGGAGTGAGATAAAATTTCAGTGTTGTTTTAATCTATGTCTTTTGAAAGAACAGTGATGTTGAACATTTTTCTATATGTTTATTTGCTGCTTCTGAAAAATGTCTGTTCATTTCAGGTGCCCATTTTTGACTCGGGTTTTTAATTTTGGGGGGTCTAATTTTTAAGTTTTTTATATATTCTAGATAGTAGCCCTTTGTCTAAGGAATAGCTGTTAAAATTTTTTTCCACATTGTAGGTTATCTTTTTGCTTTGTTAGTGGTTTCCTTTGCTGTGAAGAAGCTTTATAGTAAGGTGAGATCCCAGAATACAATTGTTATAAAAAATACTCTAGAAACATAAATGGGAAATTCAGATATAGTCTATAAATTAGATAGTAGTACATTCACTTTATAATTTTTAAATTTGGTACCTACATCCAAGCCATGTTAGAGTCCTTATTCCTTGAAGATACTGACATATGTAGCAGTAAAGCATTGTGCTATTACTTATATTCAAGTGGTTAGAAGTGACTCAAAATGGTAGTAACAGAGATAATGAAAATAATAGTTTGACCTACAGAGTAGAAACATATGATAAATTACCAGTATAAATAAAGAAACCCTTTGTGCCATTATTATAAATTCCATTATATTTTCTTTCCAAATAAAATGTCAAAATTTTAATAAAATATTTTAAATATAATTTTTTCTGAATTGTCTTAAATTCATTCAATAGTTTTCTGTTAAAATTAAATTTCTAAAATCTTCCTGTTGCCTCTAGTATCTCACATGGACTAAATTTTGTGATCACAGAGAATTTCTCTTAGTTTCAAGACCATCAGGAATGCTCAGGTCTAAAAATATTCTCCCTTTTATATTTTCAGAGTTGGTTCCTATCATCTACCTATCTCTCACTCTATGTATTTATGTGTCTGCCTATCTGTCTTGTGTTGTCTATCTACCTGTTTATCTATGTCTCTGTTGGGACCAAAGAATCTTCATTTTATAAGTCACCCCTATCTGATGTTTTAGCTGTAAACAAACATTGTACTTTGTGATATATATATATATTCTGTAAAAATAACTTGTGACAACTTGCTAATTGTGCTAATTGTGTGAGGTTTCCTAAAAACCCCCAGGCAAATCAGTAAGGTTGCTGAACTGGTTGCTCTGGTTGCCAAGTACAGCGATTTCCTGAAGAGCTTAAGGGGACAGAGCTCACGTAATTAACTGGTGAGCTAATCAATAAGGCTGTTCCCACCAAGGATTTCCTTTGTTAGCCCTCCCACAAAATGACTGTATTTCTTATTCCCCCTCTACCAATGACCACCTGTATGACAGATCAAACAGCCAATTACTAGAAGGTTTAGGTCCCCCTCCCTTGTGTGACCTGAAATGCCTTTAAAAGGGGCCAGTAGCCATTCTTCGGGGTCTCCAACCCAATATTGGTAGACCCACTGCATGCTGTGCTAATAAAAGTGACCTTTTAGGTCACTAGCACGATCCAGGCATTACATCTCCTTTTTCTTTTTTTTCTTTTATAAAATATTGACCTTAGTGAATGACGTCTCCTTAGAAAAGTTCTTTAAAATGTTTTCCACTGCACACCCATTTTTTTTCTGTTACACTCCCTCACCAACTTCCTTCACAATACTTTATAAACTGACAATTCTCATTTTTCAGTCATGTCCACTTGAAACTACTTTCAGAATCTGCCTACAAGTGATGAATCACAAGTGATTTTTTTCAGTGCCCTCTTCTTATCCCAGTACTACCAATATTACAGGACCACCTAAAAGAGTGGAAGTACTACCAGATGGATGGTAATTGCCTGAAATCTTAGCAATACATCAGACAAAGGCAGGCAACCCATGAGTTCAAGGCCAGCCAACCTGGGCATCTTGGAAAGACCATGTCTCAAATTTCAAAAGGTAGAGACATATAGCTCAGTGTTCAAATGTGCCTGGATTCAATCTGTAGTACCAAAAAAAAAAAGGAAAAGAAAATGTACTTAGGTATCACATGCCAACCCCTGGCAAGGATCAGCAAAGCCAGTGAGTATGGTCTCCTAACAAATGATTCCTTTCCATCTGTCCTGTCCTCTAGCTGGACAGTTATGAGAAGACTTGTCTCTTCCTTTCCTTACTCTGTTCCCTATACTGTACGTCATTCACATTGTTTCCTACACTTGAGAAATCCAGGTCAAAAACAGCTAAACCTTGATGCCTGAGTTTTTTGCACAGCCCAGTGACTTTCCAACCCCTGGAATATGAAACTGATACATGTTGAGATGTTTGATCATTCTTGTGTGCATTTCAGAGCTACAAAATCCCTTCTCTTGATTGCTTTCTATTTGTGTCTGCTCCAGCCCCAGTCAGGAAAAACAAAATTGCCCTCTTGTATGTGACAGTGTCTCCTCTTTGTAGGCAACTCAACCATGTCTGAGGTTTTCTTTTCAGTGAAGTTCTCTCGGTTGGTATTTATACCTACATCCTAATGAAAAATGTATTTTCCCTTTTAAAGAAGCCAAACGTAGGTTTCTTCTGTCTTTAAATATCTTTTTCAGTGTCTGAGTGGAAAAATACTTTCTCTGTATGTCTGTGTGTCTCCCTTTCAAATCAACCGAAGGGACCTTCTCAAGAAGCTAATACTGCTTTCCTTTTCTGAGACATTTCTTCAAAGGCTTTTTTTAAAGTAAATACTCTTTCAAATTAATATTACTTTCATTTCAATTTAGAGTGCTGGAAGTAAATAATTGACACCATCTATGTGAAAAACACTCAGAGCGTGCGTATATGCTCTGTGGTGGCTGTCTGTTGACACACCATTTCTTTCTCCATCCCATACTTGTCCTTGGATTGTATTTATCCTTATTTTCCACATTGGGAATTGGAACAACTCATTAATTTGATCAAAGACACATAGCTAACAAATTTTAGAGCTTGGGTTTTCATCTTTATTTTTATATCAGGTTAATTTTCAAAACGTTTTTACTAACAGGATATAATATGTATGAGGTACAGTCTGATATTTCAGCATATGTATACAACACACACTGATCAAATTGGGATCATTAACATTTCCATTTCCTCTTCCTTTGTTTAAGTTTGGAAAAGTCTCCAGACTTAAAGGTTATTTGGAAGTATATTCACTATGCTATGGAACACTAGAACTTAATGTTTCTATTTAACTATGTTTTAAACCATTTACACGTTGGACAAAGAAATGTATCAATAATGTAACCTTATTCAGCTATTAAAAACAATAAAATATTGTCACTTTTACCAAGACAGGCATAATTGGATAGCACCATGTTGAATAAAATAACCAGATAAGGAAAGAGAGTACACTTGCTGTGACATAGGTAAGCTAAGAGTTGGTCTAAAGGTAGAGATGCACTTACCAGAGGCCTGGAAGAATACAGATCAGGGAATATTTGATAATGGGTATCAGGTTTATGTCAATTAAATTAAATGAAAAATGAAAAGAAAAACACTATGAATAAATTATCCACATGTTAGTTTCTAAGACTGCAGAACAATATAGATATGTAGCAATCGACTGAACAATATTACTAACTATAATTGAGAATTAAAACCTAGGAGGAGTGTTAAGCCACAAATTAAATATAACCATTCACTTTTCTAGTAGTTGGCACAGGGCTGATGTTGTTAGGTATGATTTGAGAAGTGGAAATGATACAATGTTTTATGAATGAATAAAACATTAAAATAAAAGAATTAGCATGCAAACCTTTTAGCAAATCTTTATTATAATAATAACTAATATTTGATCACTAGCCTTCAGGAGTCTATAATATTTGAGAAGAGTCCAAAAAATACAATCAGATACAATGAATCTGACAAAGAATTTGTATAATAAGGCACTAAAATATTTCTTAAATGAATGTACAAATCAATGAATAAAATTGATTCTATATTAGAATAAAGCATTCAAAATGGTGACCTGATTACGATATTCAGGGGCTGAATGGAGTTGTTTTCTACATCTGTGGGGAATTTTAAAAGAGGGCTCAAAAGGGCATTTTGTCATAGATTTTCAGAATAACTTCTCCATCATCAAAATGGCATGATTGTGAAATACACTGTCATGTAAGTGGTGGACAGATGTTAGTAAATGATGATGAAAAGAATGGAAAATGATTCTAAAAATGTTATAAAAAATTTGGATTGGAGGACTACAATTCTCCCTCTGACTTCCTCTATCTCTACCCTTCCTGTTATAATTAAACCTGATTTAGAATCACAATATTGGACAACATGGTTAAGACATTTTCACTCCAAGAGTTCTCAAGTACTCCCATTCTAGTGATTCTGTAGGAATCTCTATTTTTTGCCTATTTTCTCTTTTATCTCCACCTTTTCTCAAATCAGATCAATACCTGTATTGCTTATGTCCTTTAAAAGCAACTAAAATGAAAAGAAAGTGAAAAAAACTAAAATAAGAAGCCCTCAGCATTCATCAAAAAGGGAGAAGATATTTAAACAAGAAAAGACAAAATGAATGCATACTATAAGTTGAAGTCATTTCTCTTGTGTCTTCCCCTCAAATCACTTTATGGAGCCTAACTGTCTTTGGTAATAATGATGGTGAACCTGTGACAAGTGACCAGCAGCCATCTGTTTGTTATCATTGAAATCTCTACAAGATTCACCATCACTGGACCAACCTGGGACCAAAGTACTCAAGCAGATCTTAGATTAACCCACTCATGATCCCAAAGAAAAATCCATATCCCATCAAAGATTTCCATGCAAGCCTTATCACATACATTGCTTACCCTAACAGTGGTTGTCAACAGAAATCATGTATTAATATCAATGATGTTATAACAAGTTTCTGTATTAGTTAAGGTTGGGTGAAAAGCAGAAGTCCAATACCCACTCATGATCAAAATCCTACACAGAATAGGAATAGATGGATTTTATCTCAATTTAATACAAGCTATTTACGAGAGGCCAACAGCTAGCATCATACTAAATGGGCAAAAACTGAAACCTCTTACACTAAGATCAGGAATGAGACACAGATTTCCACTGTCACCACTTTTATTCAATATAGTATTGGAAACATTAGTCACAGCAATCAGGCAAGACAAAGAAATAAAAGGAATAAAGATAGGAAAGGAAGAAGTTAAAATGTCATTATTTGCCAATGATATAATTCTCTATATAGAGGATCCTAAAAACTCAACCAAAAGACTGCTAAATTTAATTACCAAATTTAGAAGTGTTGCTGGATACAAGGTCAATGCTCAAAAATCAACAGCCTGTGTCTGCACAAACAACAGACTCACTGAAATAGTAATTGGGGAGTCAATCACTTTCAAATAGCACCCAGAAAAATGAAATATCTAGGAATCAGTCTAACAAAGGAGGTGAAAGACCTCTACTCTGAAAACTATAGGACTCTGAAAAAGGAGATAGAAGAGGATATCAGAAAATGGAAAGACATCCCTTGTTCCTAGGTAGGGAGAACGAACATCATCAAAATGGCTATACTCCCAGAACTACCATACAGATTCAGTGCAAAACCAATTGAAATACCAACAGTGTACTTCACAGAGCTAGAGAAGATAATCCAAAAATTCATCTGGAACCACAAGAGACCTAGAATAGCAAAAGCAATTCTAAGTAAGCAGGACATGGCAGGGGATATTACAATCCTCAACTTAAAACTGTACTATAATGCCAGTATGATAAAAACTTCATGGTACTGGCAAATTAACAGACCTGAGGACCAGTGGAATATATTAGAAGATCCAGAAACAACTCCAGATACACTAAGCCACTTTATCTTTGACAAAGGATCCAAATATCCTCACTGGAAGAAAGACAGCCTCTTTAATGAATAGTGCTGGAAAAATTGGGCTTTAACCTGACAAAAACTAAAGCTAGACCTATCTCTTTCACTATGTACTGAGCTAAATTCACAGCGGATTCGAGAATTAAACATTAAAACAGAAACAATAAACCTGCTGCAAAACAGGTTAGGTAAAACTCTTGGAGACATTGGCTTAGGCAGAGACTTTGTGAGCAAAACCTCTATAGCATGAGAACTAGTAGAAATAATCGACCAATGAGACCTCGTCCTACTAAAAAGCTTCTGCACAGCAAAAGAAACCACCGGGACCACTAAAAGATAACTAATAATATGGGAAAAAAATCTTTACTAGCTGTTTGCCAGACAAAGGGCTACTATCTAGAATATATAAAGAACTTAAATCAGTCTCCCCAAGTTTAAAAACCCAATTCAAAAATGGGCATCTGAAATGAACAGACACTTCTTAGAGGCAGAAGTAAAAGCAGCCAAGAGCATATGAAGAAATGTTGAATATCACTGGTCATTCGAGAGATGCAGATGAAAACAACACTGAGATTTCATCTCACTCCACAAAGAATAGCTGCTATTGTGAAATCAACCAGCAATAAATGCTGATGAGGCTGCTGGAAAGATGGAACCCTTCTCCACTGTTAGTGGGATTATAGCCTTGTACAACCATTGTGGAGATCAGTGTGGAGATTCCTCAGAAAACTAGGATTAGAGGTCCCATTTGACCCTTCCATTCTCCTGCAAGGAATATACCCAAAGGAATTAAAAGAATCATATTGCAAAGCCATATGTACTCCCATGTTCATAACAGCTCAGTTTGTGATAGCCCAATCTTGGAAACAATCCAATTGCCCATCAACTAGAGGCTGAATAAAGAAGATGTAGTTTTCTTATAAAATGGAGTATTGCTCTGCCATAAAGAATGGCAAGTTTCATTCATTTATATGCAAGTGATTACACCTTGAGGACACACTAATTAGTGAAATAAATAGATCACAGATATGTAAATACCATATCTTTTCTCGGGTATGAGAACCTGTTGATGTAAATGAGTTCTCAAATGTATGGTAGATTTTGTAAATAGGAAATATTCAAAAGGAATGTGGTGGGGGAACATAATGAGGGGGAAGAATAAATATGATTCAGAAAGAAAAAGCAATAGCATGTATATAAGGGCTGGGGGGTTGTGGGTGGGTGGAGATATGGGAAAAATGAGAATTAACTTGTGTCATATACTGGTGCAAATTCCCCAATGTTGAGTGGGATTGTGAACTGTGTATAAAATGTACCAATAAAGAATTCAATTAAAAGAAAAGGAAAAACAGAAGTTAAGATCAAATTCAATATGCAAGAAAAACTTTGGGAAAAGAAATGGAAATGAAATTAGGAGAGTCACAAAATCACAAAACTTTCTAATCTCAAGTGCAGAAGAGAAAAGAGAATGGGTCTTTGGCTGGAAGCATCTTCATGCACAACAGTTTTGAGGAAAAATTTAGGGAAGTTGGAGGACGCTCTGAGCCAAAGTCACCCATCAGAAGGAGATTTCCTGTCACCCAGCCTCCCAGAATTGTCAGCCTTGGTGTCAGCCACAAGGATCATTGGCTTTAACACAGCCATAGATTTCAGAATTCCCAGCTGATTCCTGGTGTTAGTGTCTCTCTCAGCACTCGTCATGTCCTATAAGGCAACAATTTCTTTTGTCTAAACCTTGAGGCACTCAGTGTGTCCACCACCTGAGACAACAGAGAACCTGCAGAGAACTTGTCCATTACCCCGTGATGTCAACTCACGCCTCTATGACTTACCAGCCCCCATGCTTAATCATCTCTATCTACACCCCCGTTGAACTATTCTGTTTCTGCCTGCACCCCATCTCCCCAGTCACCCTTTAAAAGCATCCTAAGTAAATATATAGGCAGCAATTTAGAGTTGTTTTCACTAACTTTGTATTGAAACAGGGAAAGAACAGTTCAATCTAATCTTTTGAGCCCTTAGAAATGTATTTGGGTAGTTTGTTCTCTTCAATGAATAGCACACAATTTCTCAACAGTCTTGCACAAGTCTGACTCAGCACTTGCACCGCCTCTCTTTGCAGGTAGCTCTGTCCTCTCAGTATCGGGTACATTCAGACTGCAGATTCATCAGTGGGCATCATCCTGTCTCTGTGAGTGTGGAACACAACAGCCATTGACCTCCGTGGTACCTGCCTCCTGCTGTCATTACTGTATCTCAGTCTTGTTCTTTCCAGTACATATCTCCATTCCTCATTTTATATGGTCAGTAAATTTCACTTCTTTTATTGCTCATGTCATTTTGATCTGGAGGTTCTAGAAATACATTTCTCCTGAGAGTTTCAACTTCAACCACTGGGTTTCAGAGCCAAATTTGCAACCAAAAACTCTATCAATTGTGTGTTTTTTCCCGAAAGTAGTCTTCTGTGCATGACTTCATCTACTGACTGGTTTAAAAAGATAGACAATTTCAATTGTTCATTATGAAAATCATTTTTGTTAAAATATAACTTATATACATTAATCAACTTTTTTCCCAGGGCAGCTCTGAAGTTTGTGTGTGCTATACACATCAAATACACCACACAGTAAAGAAACAGTAGTTTCATCACTCTTCTTCCCCCATTGCTTTGTAGACCTCTGTTGTCATCTCCTCCCCCAGCTCTACTAATCATTTATCTTTTCCCAAATCTATATTTTTGGCCTTTAAAAATACTATATAGAATCATAACTTTTATATCATTAGCATAATGAGACAGCTCTGTGAACAGCTAAGAAGAACCAGGAAAGAAGAAAACTATGTCTAACCTGGAAAGGTTAATTTTGATTCATTTATTTCATTTGATATGTACTCTTTCACTACTCTTTGACACACCATGTACACCATGTATACCATGTACATGCTCTTTTCTATTTGCCATCTGAGTTTGTCATGATCGCCATCTGACTTGATGGTTGGTATTATGCCTCTCCTACAGATGGGAAAGCTGAGGTAGACAATCTGGAATCATAGTTAATAAATTACCAATATATAATTCAACTTCCAGCCTGGCCAGATTCACAGTTAGTGAATTTTTCATGCTACCACTAGTTCAACCATAACTTCATTTTAGGATGTAATCCAAGATAACTCTCTTAATACAAAATGTAGATATCATTTTCTAAACCAACCAAGGTAGGTCAAAACTATATATTCATTTAGAAACTGCCTTTTTCTACTATATTGATTATAAACAATGGAAAACTTTTTATTTTTTGTTTTTGAGGTATCACTTAACTTCTTTATTTTAGGCTAAAAGTATTCCCGCTAATATTAACAAATCTCTTGTCTGTTTATAATATGAAGCAGAAATTATTTAGGACTTTCACTTACTTATTTTGTATCTTTTTTGATTTTTGAGAGACAGGGTCTTGCTTTGAAGTTCAGGCTGGCCCTGAGCTTACTATGTAGCCCAGGCACCTCAAACTCAGCAATCCTTACAGGCATGAGCAACTATGCCTGGCACTGTGGTATGTAGTACTGATTGCTGGTGAGAATGAGTCACCATGCCCAGAATTGTTGTATGTGGTCACTGGGCACCAAACCAGGGACCTTGTGCTTGCCAGGCAGGCACCAGAACCACTGAGCTAAATATCCTAGTCCCTATTTTATCTTATTTAATTATGTCACCATGAGAACAATCAATACACATTAAGACACTGCACACATATATTAGACTAGTATAATGCTCAATGTTTCAATAACAATGTATTACTTGGAATTTTGAAGTGCCATCCTTAGGTTTTCAAAAATTATTTCATAAATTATTTGAATAAAATAAACATTGACTATAAAATTAAATAAGATTCTTGTATAAATAAGAAATAACTTTAAGGGCTGGTGTAAAATTCACTGTTACAGCAAATGTTACATCAGCATGCTGCAGACCTTGGCTTTAATTCTCAGAACAAAAGGAAAGAAAGAAAGAAGAAGGGAGGAAGGATGGGGAGGGAGAGAGGGACAAAGGAAAAAGGATGAAGAAGAAAGAAAAGGTAGGGTGGAAGGAGGGAGTGAGGAAAGAAGGAAGGAAGGAATGAACCAACATAGGGGAAGGGAAGGAGGGACAGAAGGTGGAAGAAAGAAGAAGAAAGGAAGTAAAATGAAAGGGATGAAGGAAGGAAGGAGAAAGGAAGGTAGGAAATCCAGAAAACAGAATGCGGATAAACTTTACACCTGTACACCAATGGCCCTTAAAGAGTTTACACAGACTCCCCAGGGTGTTTTTGTTTTTGTTTTTGTTTGCTTGATTTTTGGCCCTTATGATCTCTCACATTTCTCTCATAATCTTTCTGGTTAAAGTAACTTTAAACGAAGTGCCTCTGTAGTCCCTGCTGAAATAACCTTTGAAGTTAGGCATCACTATTTAAATTATAGCTATGTCTTTCGATTTGGGTGCTATGGTTCATCATTTTTAATCCCATTCTCTGCTTCAATGAACTTTCTCTGCCTCTTATTATGATTTAAAATTAATAATAAAAACCATCTGTCATGAGCAACTTTGAAGTCAAATCTTTGGCACAAGACAGACAACTGAAAATATCCATCCACAGACATATTTGCGTAAACTGAACTCTCCTTCAACCTACAAGTTTTGGATAATAAAATATAAAATGAAGAGAGAAAAAGCAAATTTCATTTCACACAGGATCACACATGCCCCTCACTCTCCATAGGTCCCTCATTCTCCTTAGGTTCCTCTCCCACAGCTCTATTAATGCTTCAAGTCACCGTATCCATCCCCAAGATAAATTAATCCTCAATAGGGCCGGAGGGTTAGCTCAGTGGTTCCGGCGCCTGCCTCGCAAGTGCAAGGTCCTGAGTTCGATCCCCGGTAACCACATAGAATGCTGGGCATGGAGACACGCCCACCAACAATCAACACCGCATACCACAATGCCGGACGTGGTGGCCCACACCTGTAATCCCAGCACTCGGGAGGCAGAGGCAGGAGGATTGCTGAGTTCGCGGCGGCTTGCCTGGACACCATAGTGAGCTCAGGGCCAGCCTGAACTACAAAGTGAGACCCTGTCTCAAAAAGCAAAAAAAAAAATAATAAATAAAAAATAAAAAAAAATTAATCCTGAATAGATCCCTATGCTCCGGTTGTGGTTCTCTGCCTCCCCTAGTCTGACTTCAGAACCCATGGTTCTATAACCGCTTTACCATTTTCTGAAAAGTTAGAAGTCAAGTGGCGCTCACTGTGTGTGAACATGCATCTATGGCCTCCCTGCTTTATCCTATCATGGCTATAAAGTCAACTGTCCCACATATGTTCTTGTCACCATGAGTAGGGTGATGGTGGACTCAGAGATGCCATCAGCTTCCCTATGACCTGACCACAATTTCCTTCCTACCATGACAGTTTATTGCCAAGTCCACTTTACGGTCTCATTTCTTATTAAGCTGAAGCCAAGTTGTCCAGTTTCAAAACCCATAACTCAGCATGTCAGACTGGCTCTACTTCTACAATAATCCACATCTATCTGGTACATTTTCCATGTCTGAATTCTATCAGTTTGGGGGGATTTCTGGTGTTACGTCTTACCTCCAGCCACGTCTCCACTAGTATAAGGAAGCAGAAACAAAGAAGTGTTTGACTAGAATCTGAAGCCCAAAGTTACTTATTTCTGCAGCCAGAGATAAGTAAGTCTCAGTCCCATCCCAATTTAGCTTCTTCAGAAACAAAGGCTGAGAAAAGGCAGGATGTATGAAGCCCCGGGCACTATGGCTACCATGCAGGGAGTAGACCATCTGTCTCATTCTCTTCTCTTGGCTTCTAGAAGGTAAAGAGGTTTTAACTCACAAAACACTTCCTGAGTGTCAGTGATTTTTATTTCATTGTTATATTCAAAGATAATCAGTGCTTTACTGAGTGAATGAAGAGAAGCCTTGGATTTAAAAAGATCATTTTTAATTGAAGGACAAATAAAATTACACCAATCTGAAAAATTTCCCACTTTAATAGCTATGTATCTCATTTTTTATGATAGATAATGAAACCATCAAGATAAATGATTACTTTGGGATTTTCTATGTTACAGCAAATGTTAGGTCCATTACAAGAATATAGGTAAAATTTCAAAGTGATAATTTAAGCAATGGCTTTCAATGTCTAATCAGAACTGAAAGAAAGATCACTAATACATTGTATAAATCAAGATTGATTATGATAATTAGAAAAGTAACAATTCCAATTCCACTAAAACTTCTACAAAATATACTGATTTAAAAATTGTTTTATTTGACTGTAAAATGAGTTTGATTCTTCCTCACTCACCAAATGAAACATTATATTTGCTTTGAAATACTGTATTTTACATTACTCAAAAGGCAAGATATATCTCTGTGATATTTTCATTATGTGTTCAAATAGCTTTGTCTTATAAGAAATGTCATTCTCAAATTAACAATTGCAAAAGATGAAAAAATTTAATATTTCCATTACAAAGATGGTTTGGATATGCTATTTTTAATCAAGACTTTCTTATTATTATGTCATGTTTCATATGTGATTATGATCTCTTCATATGCATTATGTGCATTTTCATAATCACAGTAAATCTCATTAGTCTTTGAGAGCAAGAGAAAGGAAATAAATATGAAAACAAGGCAATGTCTTGATGCACTCAGACTTAACTGACACCTGACTGACTTTAATTCTCAGGATGTTTTATTTTTCTGCAGTACTGCCTGAAGTTGATTTGATTCATTCATTATCTCTTTATGAGCAGATAAGTTTTTTCTACGTTAGAACCCTAATTGGACAACTAAATTTTAAATTATATATAAAATTTATATGGAGAAGACAACTTATTATGTTTAGAGAACACTTGTGAGTTTCTTAATAAGGATTGGTGGTTTGAAATGCTCTATCTCAGCATGAATGTTGTTCTTGGTTAAATATTCTTAGAGATGCATTTTAACACTGATCTTTCCATTTCAATTTTTGTTATTTTTATTAGCATAGACTTGCAATGCATAATAATTGTCTTTATCTTTGGGAACTGGTACATGCACCTATCATCATATCTGTGTCACCTACATTCCCTCAACACCCCCCTTTCCACATACCCCCTTCCCAAGCCCACAGGGTCTGCCTTTCTGTTTCCTGCTATCTTGCTTTTATTTGCTCCCTAGATTACTTATATTTTTGACTTCTCTTATTAAAGAAAACGAGTGATATTGAACTATCTGCATCTGATTATTTCACTTGGTGTTACCTGGCTCTACATCTTCTGGCTATCTCTTTGAAAGAGTTAAAGTCATCACATTAGTGATAAATGTGTATTCATGTTTATAGCAACAGAATTCACATTATCTAAATTATGGAAGAAACTTACATGCCCATGAATAGATAAATGGTATATATATACACAAAAGAAATATATTTCTTTTGTGTATACATATGGTTATGTTTATATATATGGTTATGTATATATGGTTTATGTTTATATGTATATATATGGTTATGTATATATGGTTATGTATATATATATGGTGATGTATATATATGATTATGTATATATATGGTTTATATATATGGTTATGTATATATATGGTTATATATATATGGTTATGTTTGAAATACATAAATAATGGAATATCACTCAGACACTAAAAAAAATTAAATTTGAGAGATTGGTAGGAAAGTGGATTGATCTTGAAACCATAATTCCAAGTGAAATTAATCACATACAGATGATCAAATATTGTATGCTCTTAGCAGCATAAATCACAATAGCCAAATCATGGAAGTGACCTCCATCCTCACCAAGAGATAAATGAATAAACAAAAAGTAATTTGAACACAGTGAGATCTACTCAGCCCAATGATTCAATGAGATCTACTCAGAAGGATCGATTCTCCACTTCTCTAGTCCTTCGGGCTACAATAGTACCACCCATTTCAAAGGTTTTTTTTTTAATTGTGAAAAATAAATATCTGTGGTTGTATTATTCATTTATCTAAGATGGTTAGCCTAGTTCTTAGTCACAATCAACTATTAAAAAGTCACAGTGAGCTGGTAAATAGACTATTAAAAAATACTTGGTAATATGAGTATACAGAGAAGCATGTTACTTTTATTAAAAAATCTTGACTAAAATAGCTCCATATTCCTGTGGCATGAAAGAAATGACAAATTATATAAAAAGTCCTCTTACTTCATGGTAACCTAGATATTTGCTCCTAGTTCCTTCCTGATATTTCCAACACACGGAAATATACCAACACATTTATCCTTCTCTTTCTGTTTCATCACATGAGTCTTCTCCACAGCATATACATTTGCTTGTATCTAAGTACACATGTGTGCCTCCAAAAGAGGATTTCACCCATACTGGCCTCTATATTCATGGCAGAAGTACTATCTGTTTTGTAATAGTCTCCTGCTACCCAATATGCAATATCTGTGATCAATAGGTGGACAAATAAGACTTAAGAACTACATATTATTAATTTTAAGCAGGAAACATGTTATTAAGCATAAGTTAAGCCACAAAAACCAAAGTAAGTCAATAAAGCAGTGTCCTTTGGAAAATTTTATTATTCTAAGCATAATTAAGTTTTAAGGTTAAAAATGATGACTATCATGGATCTTAAAATAGGTTTTTGTGTACCTATAAAATATTATTTATCTCAGACTTGGAATTTATATTCATTCTTTAGAAATAAAAAGATATAAAAGAGCCACTTAAAAAGTAACAGGTTTGAGGCCAGAGATTTTGCTCAGTGGTTCTGGTGCCTGCCTCGCAAGTGCAAGGTCCTGAGTTCAATCCCAATAACCACATACAATACTGGGCATGGTGACTCACACCTACCAGCTATCAATACCACATACCACAGTGCCAGGCGTGGTGGCTCACGCCTGTAATCCCAGCACTCGGGAGGCAGAGACAGGAGGATTGCTGAGTTTGAGGTTTTCCTGGGCTATATAGTGAGCTGAGGGCCATCCTGAACTAAAAGGGAGACTCTGTCTCAAAAAAAAAAAAAAAAAAGTAACAGGTTTATCATAAGGACAGGAGGAAATGCCAAACATTGATGCCTAGTTTTAAAATTATTTGGTAGAAAGCTAACTAAAATAACAATTTTCTAGTTGTTACTTCTATTTAAGTGGTTAAAATATAGTTTCTAGAATGATTAATGTTTCTCACATAAAATTAGTATTTTAACATTTACTCACCATTAAAAGATTTAACGTATTTTAAATATTATTACTCCTAAGAACTAACTTCATGGGTCAGGTTATCTCTGCTTTTTGAAATATGCAGGTCTCATTGCCAATCTTTATGCACAATCTTCTGTGAATATAACAGCACGAGGAAAATTGTTTATATAAGATTTAATCACAGGAATCATCACTGGGCAAAGGAAGGGCATTTGGTTTATAGTTTATTCAGCCATTTTACGCTGGAGTTCCATCAAGGCATGTCCTAGAAGCTGAAAATGTAACTGTGACCATAAAGGAGAGTCCATTCCCACATACTGAACTCTGAGGTACAGAATTGTGCTCAAAAAGCATGAGGTGCACCAGGACAAAATGGCGGTCTGGGTTAAGGAGGGGAGGCTGCGGGGGGGGGGGGGGGCGGCGGCAAGAATGCTTGTGAGGCACACTGCGCACGCGCCAGTCCCTCAAGATGGCGGTAGTCATCACGTTTCCCCTATGTGGATACAGTGAACTGAGAACAAAGTGAATACAACCAGAGATCCTTCTTAAAAAAAAAGGCCCCGGGCGTGGTGGCTCACGTCTGTAATCCCAGCACTCGGGAGGCAGAGACAGGAGGATTGCTGAGTTCCAGGCTTGCCTGGGCTACACAGGCCAGGCCAGCCTGAACTACAAAGCAAGACCCTGTCTCAAAAAAAAAAAAAAAAAAAAAGGCTTCATGAACAAAGGTGTGATCAGCAGAATCTTTACTTAAATGTTGTGAGTTCTTTAAATTATAAAAATAAAACTCGTTACAAAATTGAAAAATATGAAAATTCAAGAAAAAATAAAAGAACATTCAATCAATCACTGTGGACAGTTTGGTATATTTTATACAGTGTTTTCAATGCAAGGGCATCGTTTGATGCTGTATAAAATGTTCCAAATAAAACAGTGGCCCTAGTTAGTCTCCATTTTATTTTTTTATAAGTATCATTTTTTAGAAAATTCTTTCACCAAAGAAAAATTGGTATGGTCATAAAAATCGAAAGGAGCATCTCAGAAATATTTCAGTCATTTAACTCTTCCCAGGCTTGCTGTATGATCTGTTCTTTTCCGTTTCATTATCTACATTTCTTATGGCAAGAAGTCATATAGTTTCTACAAATATCCCGCTGCAGTATGTCCATTTCTAATGTTTGGCTGTTTAAATAATTCAGAGAGAACATCTTTGTTTGGGGGTTGTTTTGTTCTCGTTACAGACTATTTCCTGGGGATGTATGGTAAAATATAGATTCACTGTGTTACAGGAAAGTAACTGTAACTGCACCTGGACTCAGACGTAGGTAGGTGATGTATATACCTGAGGCAGAGGGAAGAACATTCCCATGATGAGAAATACTTTTGTATCCATAGTTCCTGGCTCAAAACCTCCTTTTTAAGGCAGACCACAGAAACCAGCATTACCCTTCCCCCAGGCAGGCCGTAGAAACTCACTCTGTCTTGCAGACAGCCACAAGGAAATTCTCAGAGCTACCTTTCAGACATTCTGCAGGGAACTTTCATACTGGAGGGGCCCCACTCCATACCCTGGAGGGAGGAGTGCTGCTCTGAGAGGCTGAGGAAAATCTGAACAGACAGGCCTTGCAGGTTCTGCCTACCCAGATAGTGCATCAAAAGCCAGGAGTCACTCAGAGAGCACTGAGATAGCAGGACGCAGACACTCCCACAGGACTGCAGGACTAGAGAGGACGGAGTTGACTTTACCTCTCTTCCCTGCCTCTCTTCCTCTGTGGCCTTTGTAATAGTCCTTCCTATATATTGATAAGCATGGTGTTGCCCTGAGCTAGTCAGGGAAGGTGGTTGTGGGAGCCTCACCTGAGGGCCCAACAGTCTGCAGCACAGGGGAGAAAAAACCCAGGGCTTGTGACAGACAGTGGAAGTAGGAAAGGTCAGGCTCTGTGATGGGCCTTACCCTGGGGCAGCCGGCCTCTATCTTCACATCAGAATGTGTCAGCAGTGAACTGGATTAGAGGTCATTCAGCTGCTGTCCACTGCAGAGCAGACTGCTGGCCTGGTGTGCGGGAACAAACCCACATACAGCAGGTTAGTGCAGATCACAGTATGATCACAGAAAAAACAGAGATTTTTTTTTCTCCTGTACACAACACCAAGTTAAACATGAACTCTCTAGCTGCCAATGAAGTTTAGCTACCCTGGTCCATGGCTCAGTCTTTAAGACACCACTGTGCATCTCCCTCTAGCACCAGGAGTCCCTTTGACCTGTATAGGTCAATACAAACGTATGTCCAGCATAGGGACAATAACATTGTAATTACCAAAGCTCCTTCATTATCTAAGCTTCTGAAAATGATCTCCACTACCAGCTACAGGAACAAGGAGTGATGAAGACATCCACTGATCTTAGAAAGCCAGAAAGTCCAGCCGCAAGTAATAATGAGTAATCTGATTGCCTAAGGTCATACAAAAGGATGCCAGCTGTACGGCTACTGATTCTAACATTCTATAACAACATCTAATGGTTCACCCCACTCTTATAACACTGGACTTGTTTCTACCTCAATTTATGTGCTTGCATGGATGAGCCTGTTGCATATAAATATCTGTAACCAATAAGGTGATTCTTTAACATCTCATGTAATCTTATCTCTGAAAGAAAATTCATTAGTTAGAAAAACTGCTTCAGAATTCTAGTACAAGAATTCCAAAATTGTGCCCTTTTCTATCCCTCGGACCAGCCCACAGCTGTGACAAAGGGTTCACTCTGCTCGGTTGTAAAGTTCACATGTTATTTACTCAATGGTCCACTGGGGGCCAGTGAGTACATTAAAGCAAGCAGCGTTCGTCTTACCCTGTAGACCACTCTTCCCAATTACTTCTGCACACATTTGTATACGGAGTTTAATGAATGGAAGTTGCCATATACAGTCTTTACTGTCACCAAGAACACAGAATGTGTGTGAACATCCAGCATTACCAGGTAGCCTTGGCCGTCACATGCTGGCAGTGAAATCTCGTGGCTCGTGCTTCCCAGCTTCCGCAAGATTCCTGCAATTCTAAGGAGCAGACAAATTAAGACTCACAAGTTCTCACCCAACTGACACGGTGTTCTTGTCCCTGAATAATTATTAATAACAGCTGGTTTCATTCAAAACTCTGGCTGACAAATGATACACTTTTCCTTCTTAGAAATGAACCTCACAGTCATCTGGCAAAGAAGTTCTGCAAAATGATGGACTTAGAAATTTGGAAAGCTCGACTATCTATTCTACACCCAAAGAACAAAGACAAATCCCTCCTATGAAAAGCGGTGTTAGATTGTGATTTAGTAAACGAATGTTTATGCAAAGACTGGAGAACACATAAAGGGATGAAAAGCGATGCCCCAGTCATAGGTAGGTCTCCCAGAGAGCCAGAGGGTCTCAGTATGCAGGACAGTTGCTGCTCATTTTCCTAATACCGCCCCACCTGCACCTTGTGAACAACAAGCATCCCCTGCTGGCGCCTCCAGTGTGCCACAGTGATGATCCAGCTACTGAGCATTAATTCCAATGTAATCGCTCCTTCTTCTATTAAGTTCTTCAGGACGGCATCACCAATCAGTGTGGTGGCCGTTCAGAGGAGATCTTTTCCTTGTGCTCCTCTCTGTGTCTCTTGTCAGCCTGCCCCAACCTCTTCAGCAAGAAGGACAACAGGATCCCCAATGGCAGTATGTGAGGAAATGGACTTGGTTACATTTCATGTGAGTTAAGCTTTGAAGAACTAAGAACGCAGCTTCAATCGGAACTGTTCCTCATGTTTCTTTGTGGGCATGGATACTGAGAAGGGATAGCAGTTCGGTCTTTTTAGTACTTCCCATCCTCCGTCTCCTCCTCTTCATATCCTTTGTAACTCTTTTTCTCACCAGTGCACACAAGCCATGAGGGGCTTACAGTTGTTTTACATGATCCATGTGTTTCCTTCATGCTAGTTTTAGAGCGCGTATGCCACCCAATGACCATGAAGCTTGTACTAGATCTCAAGGACATAGGCCACCTGATGGGGTACCATTGTGATAAGTGTGCCCTTCCCTTCTAAATATCCACCTCTACTGAGCTGGTGCTACCACAATACAGGCATGATGATTCCAGACTAAACATTGTGTTTGCATCCATTGTGTGGTTTTTATAGCAATGTCATGATGGAAGGAATCTTAGTATTCTCCGGGAAGGACGGCGCTTGGTTTGAAGCTACTTACACTTACTTACAACTGGAAGAGGGAAAATCTCTACGTGATCTAGCTCCTTCCCGATGTGTGGAACAAAATCCATGGCTAGTAAGAGTGATTGTGTCTTGATTTACCTTTTCTCCCCTTGAATATTTTCCAGAACTTTGAGGTGGAATGAATGTTGAAGAACTGTATTTGAGTACTTCTACATATCTTTGCCAAATATCTTGAGGATGTTACTCATGTTACTATCACATTTTTAGATTTTTTTCCTCTTGCTGTTTTTAACAAGGAACATATGAACGCTGAAAGGTACCAAATAGAGGCTGGTTTTGTGATGGAGATGGCAAACCTATACCTCTCAGGGAACAAGGATCCTCTTTGTGCTGCTGGTCTTTCCCTCATTATCTAATGAGCATATTTTCCAGAGAGACCCAGCGTAGCAATTTAACTTGGTCCCTGATCTGTGTGCCCTGGCCATAGACCTTTGAACACACTGAGCTTCCATGAGCACACTCAGCATCCTTCTGAACTGACAGCCAAATGCCCTGCAGGGGACAGGATACCTCCACTTTGAGAATGAACTGATCTGCACTGTCACTGAAGCATCGGAAAACACTCCAAAGAACAGAAGGAGATGGCTTCTTGTGCTTATGCAATATTAAACTACGGTATAATCTAACTAGTATGCCACCTGTTCCCAGCCCCGTTTTCTCCTTCATGTCTCTCCTGTGACTCCACTGGCAATGGGTCAGTCACATAGGCTTCACAATACCATGACTCCTCTGCAGTGCATTTTTCTTTGGAATTTGACTAAGAGGTCTAAACCTGAGATGAATAGAAATGGAAACGTTACAAACCAAGTAGTATGCTCAAGTGGGCTCCTCCGACCTTAGGGTAACTAATTATCAATTTATTCAGGAGCTTGTGAACTAGTTGGAAAGCTGCCATTATTCAAAATCAGATCATATATGCCTAAAACTAAATATACTAAAAAATAAAGATAGTAAAATTTTCCAAATCATCACTTCTTGATTATTTGATTACATATTATGAACATGTGTGCTCTTGATATCACCTATATCTACTGTATAAGGCAGAAGCACACTGCTTTGTGTAATGCTGTTGCCCTCCTTTTCCAATAAAATCAATTCTGATCATTGGTTTTTCCAAGTTCATGTGCATCAAAAGTATCTTTAAGGTTTTGCCTGTGTCCTTACCAGTCCAGATTGCTTCCTAAGGTACACTACCAAGAGAGCTTGGAAATTTGCATTAGCAAGGACATTACTGCTATTGTTGAGCCTGTGATGACAGATTAGGTACTTTGATTAAGTATCACTAATCTAGGCAAGTTTACCGTGTAATCACTGTAAGCACAGTTGATTGTTGAGCATGATTGTACTCTATCACAGAATGCTACACAGGGCAAACCATCCTCATAATGGCAAAAGTTCCAACATGCCATCGAGATAATAGACACACAATAAATGCTTATATGGAAACAAAGTTTCCTGACACTTAATTAGCCATTTATCAAGCCATACTGCAACATTAGATTTCTTACATTTAATTCTAAGAATCCTGCTCTTAGAGAAGTCTACTCTTTTCCTTTTCAAATGAAGATATCAATCAAAGCTCATAACCATTCACAAATATCTAAATCACTTGTTACAATTGCTGGTATGGCTAAAATTATTTTACATGGTTATGTCAGGATGCTGGTCTTCTCTCTTCTTCCATGTTATTTCTTGGCCATTTCTATAAATGTTTATGGATGCATTTCCTCCAATCATGGGCTGGCAGTTTAGTGATTTTCTAGCAGTCCTCAACAAGGACATATCAGTACAATTGAAGATATTGAAATTCATGAGTGGTAAAGTGTGTTGCATAAAATTGAACTTCTTTACCAGGCAGGCTAATCATATCTCAGACTCCATTCAATCAGACAATAGATACTGCAATCTGAAAGTGCATATATATGGCTTTCTCAAAGGATAAAATGAAATGGGTCAAGTCATGGATACAGCAAAAAGTCACAAAATAGAGGTCCTTTTCATCTCATACATTACTAGTCAAATGGGAATATTATTTTATTGACCCATTTTAAACTGAAAATGAAGATATTTGGCAAAGGTAATGAATGGGTAACACTGTGACCCACTGCAAAATCACAATGGGATGGGACTGAGAGAGGACAGGTTGCTAAGTGACTTTTCTGACTCAACTTAACTTCACATGCACAGAACTACACAGCAAGGAAATTTAAAATTAAATGGATTTACCAGAACAGCAAAAGTGAAGAGAGAAGGCTTACATTTTGAAGACTTTATTGTTCAGTTTTTTCATTTTAAAGAAAATAATTTGGAAAGAGTGAAATGAAGCACATAGCAATAAAGAGAAAGAAGTTATAATTCAACACTTTTGGATTGGAAGTGGTCTTCAGAAAAGACTTCTGAGACATATGAAGATGGAAAAGAGATTCATTAAGTAAAGGCAGAAAACTCTATCCACATGAAAGAAGAAAAGTTTAGACCTGGGAATGTGAAGCTGTGAATCCAGGAGTTGAAGAACAGCTTTGAATTCATTCTCAGAAGTTATTCTCATACTTAACCTCCACACTTCTGCTTTTCCTGTTACTATCTGTGCTCACATTTGTGCAGGAGTCTTCACTGCTAT